>OX411775.1:17318200-17490700 GCA_948252455.1 Acleris cristana | reverse complement strand
CAAATTCATGATAGATTCTTCATCTTTTTTGTATATAAATAGCATTTGCCCGCGTATAATTTGTTTCCCTATCATCAGTTTTCAAAATAATCTCTTATCCGTCTCCGGGGCTCAAGTTATCTCCATACCTACCAAATTTCATCTAATTTTGCTAAGCTTTCAGTAAATTTTTAAAGGATACATTCCACTTCATTGTTTTCTCCTTAAATCTAGTGATGCATATTAAGTATATCTTCACATTTTTACAAACAACGTCATCCCCTGAGATTCAATTATCCCTAACCGCTAATCACAGGTGTCCCTCGGGACCCATGTCACCTGAAGGGAACACGTCACCCTCGGGAACCCCTCAGTCTTCAATTAACGCTCTCCCATTGTCCACATTGTCTTCACTACCTTGATTAAACCTTTCCGCGTATGAAACGCCGTGATTGGATTTAATGGTTATAACATGTTCAGTGCCAAATACTCGGCAACGGGTCAAGTTTGAATTTAAATCTGGTAGCTTGGGACTGAATGTGTGAGCGCGTTTAACGCCATTGACGCTCTGGAGTGATCAAATTCCATACGATTTCTATATGATGGCAATGCGCCGTTAAAGAAATGATTTAATCCTTTTGTTCGTGGATTACGGTCAGGATTTTTGGAAGTTGTTTACGGAGTTAATTAGGGATGATAATACGAGTGTCTGGGATGACAGCAGGGATTATAAAGTCAGTTTTGGTCAAGAGTTTTTGATGCGAGGACAAGTGACATGACGTTATTTCTATCTTCAACCCTTTCTGACAGAACCCTGGGCACTTTTGTTTGAAGTATGTCCGAGGACCTGAAGTACCTACTGTATTGAGCGTTGAAGTTATTAAATCGGTCTTTGCTTTGGTTAATAAGGATCTTCTTGTATAATTTTGACGCATAGTCCTTTCATTATCACTTATCACATAACCTATTTAGCTGCATAATTTATGAAAATAATAAAATTATAAAAAGTACCCTATGTTCTTCCTCAAGGTGTAAGCTATTTTCATACCAAATTTCATCCAAATCGGTTTAGCGGTATATTTGTGAAAGCGTAACAGACGGACAGAGTTATTTTTGCATTTGTAATATTACTAGTGAACGCCCGTGACTTTGTACGCGTAGAATTAATTTCCTAATTCCTAATTCAAAAAGGAATCGACAATTTAACTTATTTTAACAATTTTTAACAATTAGTTGAGTTAACTACTGATCAAACAACGGGCCCCAAGCAAGCTTTAATCCAATAAAGATGACAATAGAAAAGCGCAATATCTATTTATCACTGAAATGATACGCGAACCCTCCTCGCTTCCATCATTTACGTGTGTATGAAATTTGCGGTTTTCGGTACCTTCTGTCGCCACGTAGCGTAATATATTACAGTTGGGGTGAGTAATGCTGCGTTTGAACGAGCTTAGTTGCTTGTCACTTGTACTTGCATGTACAGTCGCGGAGTTTAATTACATACTTAAAAATTAAATAACCTTTTTTAACCTCCGACACAAAAAAGGGGTGTTATAAAGGCGTGTGTATCTGTGTATTGTGGGGATATGGTGGGGGAATAATAAAATTAAACTTTATATATTAGTTAACAGTAAGTGCATTGAACCAACCAAAGGTAAGATGGATCACGCTATTAGCGATTTTCGAACTCTAACAAAATGTATAGCATCGACATAAGCTTTCGATCTATCGCGTCGGACGCTTATGTAAATTCCATACACTGTGTCGGTTTCGAATATTGCTTACGTTAGCGTTATGGATCTTCCCAGGCGCGTTGCCTGCGTGATATAGTCGCCTTTATCGCGGTTGAATAAAGCACCCGTCACTTTCATACTTACATATGGGTCAGAAAGTGACAGATGTTTTATCCACGTTTATGCACATCAACAAACACCACCATATTTAAATCTATTGCGTTTTGCGACTGTCATCTTCTTTGTAAGGAATAACATACTTACATACAACAACAACATACAACATAAACTCACGCCTTCATTCCCAGAGTGGGGTAGGCAGAGCCACAGACCCACCAACAACTCCAAAAACATGTTGATAATTCTGTGACCACATTTTGCACAACCAGGCTAAGATTTTATTCAGTGTATTAGTGACAGGTTGCAAACCCATCGCCTAACAGCACTACACAGCCTATTAGTCATCTCTTAAGACATGGAGTGGCAACATTCTAAACCCGGCACCACACTGTAAAAATGTAACACTTACATGATGTTGAATAATATTATGGATAAATGTTGAATTATCCAAGGCGTTTGGTGAGTTACGCAATAGTAAGAATTCATTCGCAAATAAATTAGGCAACCCAAGAAAGATTGGAGGGAAGCCAAGGGAGAAAATCAATGGGACTACGACGCAGTGACGTCATTGGACGAGGAATAGCTTGACTAACACTGGAAGGTTATGGACCTTTTAAGATTGACGCAGGCACCAGCGGCCTGCACACTTAAAGTTCGGACCGCGGGAAACGCCACGCGCCGTTATAATCTTCGTTCCGAACCGTACGCGTAAATGCAACTCTAATAGTAAAATAGTAAAAAATGTACGGTTTTTAACGAAGATTGGAACGGCGCGTGGCGTTTCCCGCGGTCCGGACTTTACGTGTAAAGGCCGCTATAACCGCTCAGCACCGGATCCGAAAAGTGAGATTTGATTTGTGTTAGTATGATACCTACATATTTTTAAGTGAAAATAATACCCCGCTGTGGCCTCGTGTCGTCCTTTGAAAAATGTATCGAATTAACACAAATCAAAGGTCACTTTTCAATGTCTCATTTTGAACTGATCCGGTGCCGAGCGGTTATGTCTGCGATAACCTTTAGAGTGGGTATCCACCAGCGCGAGGTAAAAGAGAGGTGCGCGAGGAAAAATCTACCAATAGGAGAGCGCGCTGAGTGAGGCTAGGACAATTAAGTATTCCTATTGGTAGATTTTTTCCTCGCGCACCGCTCGCTCGCACAGCTCTGGTGGATACTCTCCCTTAGTTGGGAGTGAATGAAACCTGTAATTTGTATTTAGAACAGGAACTTCATCACATTTTATGTTCAAAACGATGAACGCGCAAATACCTTTTGTATCAGTTGCGAGTTATTCAAATTCAAAATTCAAATTTCATTTATTTCAAGCAATTAAAGGCTCACATAATAAAAATAAAATAAAAACAATTACTTATTTGTAACGATGTTGTGTAAATGCACTAAATATGCGTACATTTACATTACAACATCATTTACAGTTATGCGTGTGGTACTCGTGCTCTAGCCAAGATGCGAACGTTACTAAAGTTTTTTCTTTTCTATCACTCAAAATGTATGGGATGAAAGTTGACCACGTGGTTTATCGCAACGCACGAGAATGCTATCCCGTACATTTTTAGCGATAGGAAAGAATAACGTTTGTAGCATCCGCATCTTGACTTGAGCCTCTGAATTGTGAATCCACCTTTACGGTAAATCTACCAACTCTGGCACCAAGCGGTAATAAGGATCTATTACGTAATATATATTTCCACAAAGCTGGTTTATAAACTATTTTTAATAACAAATAAACATAAATTTGATATTTTTGCAAACATTTGCAAGGCCGTCTTGTAGCGATGTTGCCAAATATTTTTTTGGAAAAAACAAAGCATTGAAACGGTAGTTGAAGTTACACAATATAGCTAGCGATTTTACGTAAAAAATAATATCTACTCAGTCTAGACCATTCCCTACGCACTATCAGCCCAATGGAACCCTGAACCACCATGGAACTGTGTCACAGTGACGTTATGATTCAAGTATGAGAAGTATCAAACAAATTGTTCTATGATGTCATTGCGATACCGTTCTATGGTGGGTATTGGGCTGATAGTACCTACAGCGGAGTATAAACTTATCGAAAAAAATCAGAGGCAAGGTAAACTTGTTTTTATTTAATACGCCAAAAAAAGGTGATCCGTCGTAAAAATCAGCAATCTGTGCGATAGCGACGAAGGTACGAAACGCCGGGAAAGTTGCGGAGTGCGGTCAAATCATGGCTCCCGCGGGACCGGGTTCCCAACTTTCCTATCGCGTCCCGGTACACCTGTCCTAGCAGCCTGTGTAAAAACAGTACGGCACGTAAATAAAAATAACCTTTTGTACAGACTGCTTTTTGTTCGTTCTGAAACGTAAATCTGGCAGTTGCTAACTATTTAATGTTGTTTCAGTGAAGTAAAATACACGTAATTAGGTTGTACTCAAAACAAAGCTGCTCAAAGAAAATTTCAACTGTTGTTTTTGGCCATTTTGGATCTATTCATTGATCCAATCAGCCCACATTAATCACTTGCATCCAGCCTCCAATCTCTTGCGCCTGCCTCATCCAACTCTTTGCCTATTATGACCTACTGAATATCATCTGACCATCGGGCATGAGGTCTGCCGTCTGACCAATACCCTCGCCTTAGCCACCACTCCGCCAAGTGAAAATGATACGGCAACAAAATCCCCGAAGTCTTTATTCCGAAATGTGGTACTAAAACACGTAAAGGTTTAGTTACTGTTTTAAATATGATAACTGTGTCGTTTTACTATCCGAATAGTTCGATAGCATCTGATGTAGTAGTGTAATACAACTCTGATATAAGTTAGGCAACCGCATTTTATTTGGGTATCGGTGGGCTTGCGAGTGCTGCGTTTTGTTTAGCTTTACTTTCATTTTACAACAAGAGATACAAATTGTTTATTTACATCGACTTTAAACTAGTTATCTACTTATTTTCGAGTAACTTAGTCACTCTCACTTGTTGGAAATAAGTACCTTATCCAGCCAAGTGTAACATTACAACTACAAGATACGAAGTGACCACTTATTTATGACATCATTATGGGGCTAATATGGCTGCGTTTATCGCGTGACAAAATTTGGATAAGGCATCGGTCACCTTCTGACACGTAAATAAGTAAGAGAGTGACGGATGCTTCATTCACATTTGACACGCGATATAGACGCAGCCATGCCAGGCCCACTGGTCGCCTTTATGTGGTGTGTAAAACATCCGTCACGCTCGCACTTACTGGTCAGCAAGTGACAGATGTTTTATCCACATCGATAAACAGGACTATAATAGACCCGCAGTACATATTTTAACCTCAAGCACAAGAATAGGTTATAAATTGTATTGCAATGACAGCTGTCATTGATTGACTTCTTATCGGCGAGGCGCTATAGTACAAAGGCATTTCACCTAAGTCCTCAGGGTAGGCAACCCATTTACAGTCTTGAAATTGTCATCGTACGTGAGATTGAAAATATGTATGGGCTTTAGAGTCCACTTATTATTTGGCTTGTGTTCGTTTACCTTCTATAAAAAAATGCACCATAGGAAACACAAGAAAATTTAAGAATAGTAAGTACTTTCTCAAATAAAACACTTAGCGCATATTTCTGTCTTTAAACGTTACTACATCATTGCAATATTCTGTGACACACAATGTTAATTTACATGCGAACGACAGCGCAGGCAAAACCTAGCATATTAATAAACGGAAATTCCGTTTTAATATCATAATAAAGTGTAGCAAAGTCAAGTTTGAATTTATTACAGTTTCATCATCTCAGCGGGAACCAGAATCTTCCGAGAGCGCTCGAGGACTCTTCATTTTCAAGCGCCATCTTAAATTTTCTTATATAGCCTTGAGAATTTCTAATAAAATCTTCGATAAGTCTTTTATTGAAGATCGCAGGCGGTATCGGAAACACTCGATGATTTATTCTATCTCTTATGGCCGTTGCCAGTTTCTCTCCTTATATCGATCGAAGATTTACGTTTGACGTGTACTGTGATCGATATTTCTTACCCAGTGTAAGCTTATGCTTTCCTAATCAATAAATAGGAAAGTTTGTTGGCTTGTTCTTTTTTACACCAACGAATATCTATAGATTAATACATAAGGAAGTATTAAATTATAGAAAAACCAAAATTAACTTCCTAAAATGTAGCCAGTATACCTATTTGTTTTTCTCTCTCGACATTTTTGTCATAATGCTAATTTATCTAAAATTGTGTAACATCCTCTGTGGCAAGTATTTTAACTGGAATATTGTTTATCTTGTAATTTACACCTCTATTATTTTTGTTTCAGGTAAGCAACTTCAGTTAACAACTGCATTCGAAGCAAAGCATTGTAAGGAGTACATTACAAAATTGTAGGTAGGCTCTACCTATACAACGTGTAACAAAAATAACGCAAAACCTGAAAAATACTAACTCTGTAGGTCATACTGATCAACTTTTATTATGGGATCAACATCCAAATTGCGAAAAAAAAACAGCTGTTCCATACAAACTTTTCGCGATTTGGATGTTGATCCCATAATAAAAGTTGATCAGTATGACCTACAGAGTTAGTAGTTTCAGGTTTTGCGTTATTTTTGTTACACGTTGTATAATACTAACTTAGGGACTTGTTTTTACTATAACTAATTTGAGTTATGTTTCTGAAACAGGAAATTTCTTTTTCATGTAAAGTCAACCGTCGTTGTTTGATACATTCTCTGTCTTACTCTAAAATCAAAAATGGCCGCGAACTTTTGCGGTCTGTGGTCCCGTATTTCCTTATACTCGAAGCCGTATACGTGGAAACCGTTTTAAATTATAAAGTTACGTACTCCCTTGTTTCCGATATGTTTTTTTTTACATTGGCCTTATTTTCCCACTACCGTTTTTCAAAAGAATCGGCAATTGCAATTTGATCCAGTACCTACTTATTATGTAGATGACTGAATGTATCTGTCATTGTGACATTTGTATTTGACAGATAAAGACAAAACATTGTATAGCTATACCACCGTTACTCAACGTTTATTAGTAAGGGGGTAAATGTATAAAATCTAAGGATAAAAAACTATTTAGGAAACCTAGTTCTCCAAATGGAATAGCCATGTTGTAAAAATCAGAGGCCCTAATCAAGATGCATAGGTAAGTAAGCGATTTTCCAAAATCGAAGACGAATCGATTGACGTATGCTGATGACAGATTACGTCAACCGCTAATTTCAACCATACATTTCGAGTCAATAGAAAATAGAAACGATAGCAGCATTTGCATCTTGGCTTGGCCGCGTCAGGTGTATCCCAATTGCGTAAATGTACAGTCAAAGACTTTCATTTGGTACCTTAGGTCCAAAGTCAATCTGACATTCTACAACAATAAAGTTGAGTTTCCTATAAGTCACAAACAACTTCGACGACTTCAAGCATGTTTTTTTTGAAATTGGTCACAAATTTAAGGTCGTGACCGTACATAGATATAGTGAAATGATTTACTTGTACAGCGATACCTGATATCTACTTAAATATTCATTTAAAAAGTTCGTACGTTTAACATTCGATATCTTACAAATGGACACAATATTCTTCCAAAGTGCCTAAAGCAATGACAGAGGAAACTGTCAAACTGAAAGGTTACTTCAAAATAAACAACGCTGTCTCTTTCACACAATAGTGACACTACACTAGAGGCTGAGACTCCGGTGTTACCAGCTTAAAAATTCATGAATTGTTGAACTTTTTACGGTAATTGGCTTTGTTGGGACATTAGAAGTTTCTCGCTCGCTGAGTATTATGTACTTTGTTCAGTGTTTAGGCGGGAAAATAATGTAGGTAGGTATTAGGTTATGTTGTTTAAGACAGCAAGCAATAACGCAGTGTATGCAATAAATGTTAAAGCGTAAAAAGGTTTCATTGAAAGTTTTGAATAGGAAGTTTATAAAAACTCTGGAATTTTAGAACAATTATTTAAAATGAAATGGGCATACACATGTCACGAATGCGAAATTTAATGCCAGTTGCAATTTGTTAGCCATTTGTAGTTATTTACAAATAAGATTTACTTATGAATTCTGTTAACAAGTACGTAGAATTTATAAAGTTTTGAATAAGTTTTGGTCTAAGCAAATATTTCTCGTGGGTGGCGCTGTTTAACAACCAATCAAACAGTTAGGTATTTTGTCTTCTGTTTCTATAGGCTGATGATGATGATGATGATGATGATGATGATGATGATGATGATGATGATGATGATGATGATGATGTTTGTTTACGTTAAGTTAAATACCTGAGCAAACAGAGTATAGATCTAGGCTTTTTGCATTTATTGTACAGTTGACTACCTACTCCTCTTCCTACATCCACTTTTAGACCTTATTACATTGCAATAAGGTGAAAAAGTGGATTGTTCGACTCCGTTTTATACAATACTTGTAAACAAATTTACTGAAGATTATGAAAACATTTGTATTCATCCAAGTTGTTTGACTTTTAAGACTTGTTAATTAAAGTTTTTAGTTGGTTATATAAATCATTATTAACATTTCGAGTGTATTAAAGAAGTTTGCTTAATTTTAATTAATTTGAGTAGCAACAAAGCCGATAGCGTTTATTAGACCCTTTCATTAGAAGGATCGTAACTGGGCTACCTAATAAAATAAGTTTTGTCGAGTTGTGTCTATTAAGAGGCCACTTTATTACCGTCGTTGGTTATGTTTGATTAGATTTTATGTAAATTATCGCACTGATATCTCGTATAATAAGAAAATTGGTTGTATGTATGTAAAATGTTTGTATAATTATATGCTAACACTTGATTGTACAAACAAAAGAGATAAACAATTTGACGATTCTTATGGATGTTGGTCTTCCAATCACGCATAAACGGCTTAACGAATTTTAATAGAATTTGGCACACAAAGAATTAGTACCTATTACTACCTACATAATTATTTTCTGAAAAAAAATCGATAGCTCTCTATGGAAAAACGATCAACGAGTTCTACGTGGAGCTAGATCAATATTTGAGGTAGATTACTATCGTGCGCAACCAAAACTGAGAAACAAATTTTTTTACTTATTCATTGTTAACATGTATTTCATTTTGGAAAGCATTTTCACATAGGTACCCATCACTGACACGTGACAATTCGATGTACATTGCGTAATTTTTATGAAGCCACTATGGTAAAGGACTTGTCAAGTTACAAATGAATATAGAATTTATCACGTCGTTCAGGTATTTTATGTAGAAGTTTGGGCTCTATTGTATTCGGTGAAACTTGATTTTGTCATGTTATAATGATTTATTTAATAGTAATAGCAGCCGAGTTAAAACAAGACTAAAATTGGTCAAAATCAATATGGTTTTACAGATCATAATAGAGCCTCGGTCTTCAGTCCACCTTGTTAAGGGTCTTACTCTCTTACTCTACCGAAGTTTGACTCCTAACTTTACCCTCTCTCATCCTCTTAAGGAACTGTAAAAGTTTATATGCGAATTAAAACGTAATCTAATGTCAGAGTAACATTTGATCTGAGCTCTTACTGTAGCTTTTATAAGGTTCTTGCAGATTTATAGCCGTAGGATAAAATCTATCGAAGTCTCTGTTCTAAAACATGATATTAAAGCTTTGTGATATTGGCTTTCTTAAAAAAAAACTTGCTTTGCAGACACCGGAAATTAATATTAGTAATATTTCATCTATCATCCATGTTACATACTAAATAAAACATAAACTAAACCAATCAATATCAGTAAACAAACCTGACCCAAACCATGTCCAAGCATCCTCCAATAAATTGCATATGGCCGCTCTAACAAGTAATATCTGCTCGCAAATAGCCAATTTGTTCGTCAACCGACCGACGGTCTAGTTGGACATTGTGGCAAATTATTTGCCTAACAGCAATCTAAAATCTCAATCAAATTCAACTATCTTTGTAGTGTACACATTGTATATTTGCTGTGGCAACACTAGTTTTACTACCAACCGACCGAACATACTTTAAAACAAATGTTGTACCTATAAACAGACTCACAACATTGCCAGCGTAATAAAACAACTAATTGAATTGAAACAGACGGCATAGTATTGATAACTTTCTACATACTTCAGTAATAATCCAGCATAAACAAGAACAGAAGCTGTTTTCCAATAGTTATTGTATTCTCTGTTGGCAAACAATTTAAACCGCAAGCAAGTATCGATTGGCACGCCGGTAGGGTAATTACTCCACTCGTCTGGCAACACCCCTTGGATTAATTAGAGTAAAAGTCGAACTGGCCGCACACAAATCCCTGGACACGCTTTTACTTTTAATCTGCGGGAGGGAGACGGACTTATTGAAGTGGTGATGGGTATGAAAGCGAATGAAATATTGGGAATATGGTTTTACTCATCATAAAAACATTTTGTGCCAGTCTCTTTGTGTACTAAAAAGCAAATCCTTTTTATAGAGGAAAGAAAGAACCAAGTTCTATAAAGGTTTTTCTGGCAAGAAAGTCGCTACGTTTGTTTCTTAGTACCTATATTTAGAATTAGCTACGTGTGGAGAGATTTATAGGTTTAATAAAATGCGTAGGTCAAGGTTGTAAAGAGCGTAAGGGGTTTCCTTATGGCTCCTATTTGCTTTTATAACGCTATTACACTTTTAAAGGTTTACTAGCAAAAATATAAAACATTGTTTTAAGAATTATGAATTATGAATTATCTAGAGGTTATCTGACCACACACCTTAGCCATCACTCTAATATATGCAAAGTGGAATTCCATCTTAATCAAGTTTGGCAACGTATTAGGATTGCAGTCTTGGGATTACAAATGTCTATGGGTCTCAGATCTCACTTATCATCAGGTGGGCTGTGTGCCTGTTTACCTTCTTCATCCCATAAAGTACCAACCCATTGTCATCATCTAAACCTGCACTTTATTCTCACAAAATACCACAACTATCCGCAATATTTCCTCCTCGGTACTACAAGGGTCACGTCCGTGATTTTCCATTGTTACCAGGTCTAGAATAAGCAGTAGAAATTCTAGTTTCTAGACTATTGTAGCCTTTACTAGCGCTCGTAAATGCACGGTTATTCACTTGGTTAAGTTAGTCATTGAATGCTTGAGTTTTAGAGCGTTCGAAGTGTGATGGCTAGTGAGAAATGAACGGTGTGCTCGATAGCGTGGTGTTTTGAGCTTCTTAATTTTATAGCTTACGTATTTGGGGAAATTTTGGATTATTTCAGCTCACAATCTGCTTACCTGTTGTTTAAACAAAATAACAAGTGTCCCAATGTTTCTATTCCAGTTCTGACACTTGCATACATAATTATATAACCCGTATAGGTACACTGGTAAATGAATGAGTAACGATCACAAAGTGAAACCAAATAAAGGATTTTGAAAAACACATAATTTTAGATCTATAGTAATTCCTGATCATTCCCTCTATAATATTTTTAATAAGCATTTAATTCCGCAATAAATAGCCATCATCAGACACATAGGAAGACCAAGGAGAAGCTACATGGACCAAACCAATAGAAGGTGCACGTCGTGTCGTATAGAGAGTTTCAGGAGCTGGTAGAGAAAAGACAATATTGGAAACTTCTCCACCGACGATAGCAGCACTGCAGCTTTTACGTTGCTTACGTTGATACTATATAAAGCAAAATTTATCTATATATATAAAAGGCTAAACTGACTGACTGACATATCAACGCACAGCCGAAACTACTGTACCTAGAAACTTGAAATTTGGTACATGGGTTCCTTTCATGATGCAAGTGAGCACTAAGAAAGGATTTTCCGAATATCGACCCCCAACGGGAAGAAATAGGGGGTAGTAGCGGGAAACTAATTCTACGCGTACGAAGTCGAGGGCGTCCTCTAGTTCAAAATATTTTCCAAAGGTTATTTCTAAACTATATTGTCGTGCAAGTCGATACGGTGCGTGCATGTTGAAACGGACAATAAACCGACCCGGTCATATTTCCGTATTAGAAAGCTACATGAAAAGCGGTAATAACCGTCCAATACGTTCCAAAACTGTCCCCGGATACACTTTCTCGCTTATATTGTTGTAATTGGCCGTGGAGATTTGCTTGTTTGTTTATTGAATCTTAGACGTGCATTTATTTCCTGGGAAACCTTTAAAATATAATTCAATATTTAAAAAACAATAGCGACCCCAAATTAATAAGGACTTTCGTTGATTTTCCATGGCCCCTTATAAACGCATGAAAAAATAATCATTAAATTCCTTCTCGAATTCTTTTTTTATCTACTCCTTGTTTAAAGTCGGTTAAAAACAACAACAAACGTAAAACGGTCTCCATTGGGGATTGGAGTTACACCATATTTTTATTAGCATGTTGCAGGGAAATAACGAGCTAATTGAGATTAAAATTCTCGAAGAAATTTCTGAATCAAATACTTGTACATTCCAATTACATCTCTTTCGAGCAGAGATATCAAAATACCATTCGCCAGACTGCCTCTCCTCACTGGATAAACTACAGAATTCTTCTTAGTTTATCCAGTACGCACCTTTCCTAACATCAGGAGCTTCCTTAGCTTTCCAAGTATTTCAGTGGATTGCTAAACTAATGAGCACATTTCTCTTCGCATCATTAAAGAAAAAGGCAAATAGACATTCGTCTTGATCTAATCCAACCTTCGAGATCGAACATAAACAAATGACTCTCGGTTCGCACAAAAATGCACTGGCCGAACAAGTCCTATTCGAGTAGAAAGCAAGTAAGGCGCAATCCTGCTTCAACGCCGATGTCGCTAGCATCCGTTCACAATTCACTTGCGGCTTAATTGCGCTAGACTAGTTATTGGAAAGAGATAGGAAAATTGAAGGAGTTGTTGAAAAATTGGATGCTAATAGGCTTTTTTACATTTAAAACGTTTTGATTTTGATTAATAATAAAAAAAAATTTGTACTTTATCCCAAAATAAATAGTAAAATAATGTTATTGGCTAATTAAAGTAAATACTTTGTTTTTCCTTTGTCCTTACAAACTTATTTTTTTTAGAAAATCGTATATATGTGGTCAAGACGTACGTCAAAGCGGCATGACAGAAGCTAACTCATTAAATTAAATCAATAGATAAGTATTACATAATTTTATTCTTATTTTCATTCCATATAAGGATTATGAACTTGACTATACTTCAAAGCATAATACCGCGTCTTGACATAGACCCGACAGCTTATATATCACCCTTTTAGTGTTAAGAAACTTAAAAATACAGCGAGCGTCCATCTTGCATTCGATACAGCCATAAACCACAGAATATAAATTTGACGCACTTCGTTTACGATGGCAACACTACAATTCATAGACAATAAATTGAAATCAGGGGGACGCTGATCCGTTATTTGTTATTATTGTAATTGTATTAAGAATTTGGTCTATCATGAAACTAATGGAGTGTTTGGCATCGTAAATTTTGTTGTGTGGCTGGTCGTTTATGATTACGAGGCGAGGGTTGCTGTTTTATAGCCAAAATTTATTTTTGTTTCATTGGTTTAATGTTGCAAGCTTTACCGTTTCCCGTTGTTAGTAGATAAATCAGATTAATTTAGGTTTGTATGTCACGTTCATTTAATTAATTTGTGAGAAGTTCTAATACAAAAGGTACATACGACTATACTAATATTACCCTTCAAGAGACAAGCAATTCTTTTTCTCAAAGGCCAACGATTTATCTGCGATTCCTCTCCTGGCATTGCAGGTGTCCACGGATGGCTGTGATCACTATACAGAAGGTTAATCACTGGCTCGTTTGCCTTCTTAAGCATTTAAGTTATACATTTTACACTTTTTAACATTAGGAAACTTGTTTTTTTTTGCCATGATCCAGTCTCGAAAATGTATAATCAGAACACTGGGATTCTGATTATAAATTTTCTAATAATTTTGGCACAGTAACAATCCATAGACAAATATTTACCGACGGCGAGCCAGCGTATGGACCGTGTTTACATTGTGGAAATGTGACAGCTGTCACCTGTCAAACACACGACGTCGATGTTTCAGTCGCAGCTACTATACCCCTCTACTGTAACTGAAGCTGGAAATGTAATTCTTGTACATATATTTGTAGCAGACAAATTATACTCTGTTGATAGTGAAATAGTTCACTTATCTACAGCAAAGTGGTACAAGTCTATTAGATTTGAATATTGGGTTGGGTCATAAAGGGCCCAGTGAGGTTTTTTAATAAAGATGAAGTTCATAGTAAACCAACAGTCTTTATTATTTCATAGTATAAGTAAATAAAAGTCGCTTTCCACGTCTGTCTTTCTGTTTGTATATCCGCTAACTGTCCTTCTAAACTACGCAACGGATTTTGATGCGGTTTTGTTACATAATTTTCCACGGAAGGTTTTTATGTATAGTTAATTCTGGTTTATGTACGGGTGTTACAGAAAACTCACATAATAAACCGAAGCGAAACGAGGGCGGCTCTCTACAGTCTGTTAGTAAAAAACAATTGCCGCATGTATGACGGAGTATCACTTGAGAACGATTCGAGCGATCTGATTGGTTTTTAATGTTGTCTTTGTGTTTGTCAGGATAAGGATTGTACTTTAAAAAAAAACACCCGAATGACGCGGGCTGGGAAGAGTCGAAGAGCTATTAAATATTAACATAAGAGAGACAATCTTACACAAATTGACCCAGTCCGAAACTAAACTGTTGCCTTGTACTAAGAGCAACCAATTTGTGAATCTCACCTTACGATATTCCCTTGACTGTACCTACGTAACATTTATTTCTATACTGACTTGCGTCTGTAGGTACATGTAAGATATGAAAGCAGATTGGTCTGTCGATCGAGGATCATTGAACGCTTATCGATTGCGCACGGGCAGGTTGTCTAAGCACTTCACGTTATCTCCGACTGGTCTAGATACAGCTTAAACAGACCTACTTAGTTAAAACAGCAACTATGTACATATGTATCAGGGGATAAGCTCACAAATTTACCTAGTCTTTTCTAGGCTTGTATTATGGGTAGTAGACAACGATTTACGTACTTAAATACATAGGAAGCATAGCATACTCGTGCACATCATACAAATATTTGTCGATACCTAAAATCGTGCCCGGGTCCGCTAGCTTTGTAGGTAGGGCTAGGCTAACTGCGTCGTCAATATTCACTCCATATTGCCGATGTGGCCAATTTACTGAACAATATTTTGATTTTGATTTTTGAGATATACAGAGCGAAAGTGAGGGGAAGGGTCGGAAGGGGCCAACTCGAGAGAGCTGTAAAGGAATTTCATACAAAATTGAAGGCCAAGGCCGGGAAGTAATTTTTTTAAAATTTTAATATAGACATGGCGGCTGTGTTTTTGAACAGGCTAAATAGCTGTTTTTTTTTAATATCCTAAGCCGTGCATCCAACCAAAGCGTTTGCATGTTTAAATAAAGGCACCAGGTACTAGGAGCACCCCAAGTAACATTCCGGGTTCTATATAAGATGTCTAGTCGTTCACATGTACTCCACAAGCTGTCAGCAAGCTGTAAGTCAGCTGTATAAGAGCTGTATAGCTTGCTATAATGCTCTTATAGAACCAGTTTGGGCACAAATTAGACAGCCTTAAGTTCACTATGGCTGTACATTAGCAGTATAATAGCATTATAATAGCAGTTTAAGTAGTAACATCGGACTTAAGGCTGACTTACGGCACTATATGGGACGCAGTGTGAACCATGCAACATCTATGAGTGTAATAAAGAGTAACAAGTGGCTAAATACACAGCCTTCACAGTTATAAAATCCGACAAAAGTACTCTAGTGCAACCTAAAGTTCACGTGTGCCCTAAATTATTTCCTTATTTTATTATTGTCATGGTTATTATATTATAGAGTGCTATAAGGTTATCAAGAAAGACAATTTACAACTCCGGCGGATATCATTTGGATATAAATTTATGATATAACACGCGGGAAGTTACCTGTTTTAAATACTTAATCATGTTAATGCCATGGGAATGCAACTTTATCGTGAAATGTATACATATTTACAGCTAAAATATTCACGCGCCTCTGTAAAAACGCGATATTCATTTTAAAATATTTAAAACTGGTTGAGAGGAAATCTAAAATTTTCAGTTTTTGATATTATATTGGCATTATAATTATACCACGGTAATTAATTATAACATGAAACCAAAACTCAAACGGTCTCTCTGCTTATTTTGTGATAAATCTGCATGATAATTTTGAAGATTATTTGGTAAATATTTTAGGTTACGAGAACAAAATGGTGGAAAAGAAATACGGCTATGTGAACTGTTATAACTCCAATTTAATGCCGTGAAGCGTATATAGGTTCACATGTGTTCTGTTAGAATGCTAAGTGTAATAGAATATCACATGCACATTCATGTTCAGCTTACAGCAAATAAGAGTAGAACTTGTGGACAAATAAACTGCTATTGATGTTAATGGACAACACATATAGTCCTTTTAACAGCCTACAGTGCACATGTGAACCATTTAAACACTTCTGTACAGTAGTAAAAAAAGGTTATTTTAATGATCACAAACAAGTCCTACTACAGCTACTAGCTGTATAACAGTCTAAAACAAGTAAACATACAGCCTTTGGCTTTATAAATGACCACGTGTGTTCTATTAAATGCTAGCTCTATAACATCGTACAAGTAGGCCGTTAAACAGCGGTTGCCGTATCTCTACCCTCCTATAATGCTCTTAGTTAGACGGCTGACTAAAGGATAGTTGTTAGAGTATTATAACACCAACAATCGTATAAAAGTATAACTGTACACTCATATAAGTCCCTTATACAGGTATAGGCGTTATTAATCGCAATAATGCAGCTTATACATCACGAGTGAACTGTAATAATGCTTCAAGTACACCTGGGAACTAAATGTGTACTCTTAAATGGAGTAAAATGTTACTTGGGACAGAGGTAATCAGGAGGCTAGCACGGTGCGGCGCAGGCGGGCGGGCGGTCGCGCCCGACACAGCGCGGATGACTGTAGGTTAGGTAGGTACTTCTAATGTTTATGCACTCCTAGTATTTGACGGTGTAGTTTTTTTTTTAATTTTATGTTTGAGAAAAGCACTATACATACCTCGCCGTGAAAAGGGGTTGCCAGCCTCGTAACTATCCCTATGTGTACTCGGCCGGCAACCCCCTACTTCCCGGCCTCTGTAGTATTGTACTATTGTTCTTCCTATTCAACGCAACGTATCACCTAAATTCCTACACCACAAAATATAAGCGTCATTTCACTCCAAAGACTTAAACCGCAAACATAAACCTGTCACCGTCTTCCGCCATAATTTATGTCACAACCGTTCCTCTTTCTTTACATTTTACTATTAAATGATACTGGCATCCGAGGAACATGTTTTCAAATATTTTCACGAAAATGGCGGCACTTTAATGCGAAAATGCAATTTTATCGCAAACTATTGTGTTGGAATGAATTCAGACGTTCAGAGCAATTGCGTTCTTTCAAGAATTTAAAAGTATGACATGGTTTAAGAATAAAGACAGTGAGTGACTCATTCTCCTGTTACATTTATAATATGAGTGTATTTCGTTCCCTTCCCTTCCCTAGAAATGTTTAAAGTAATATTCATCATTGAGAGATGACGAATCTATTATGAATCTAATTTCTTTAGGGCGAAACGAAGGGGATTTTGCAACTGTCCGATCTTAGATCAATACAATAATATAGCGGACGACGATATTTTCTAGGGCTCCTGAACAATAATTATAATGTCATTGGATAAGTCAAGTTGGCCATTCCAAATAGGTTATCACTTTAAAGCTTACAATGTGGACTATGTGGAGGCACTAAAGCTTTCTGCAATTTCAGTTTAACCACAAGATGCTAAGTAGGTGGCTCATCAGACTTGCTCTCTACAATTTTCTTGCATCACGTAAAACAACCGAGCTTTTTTGAGAAAAACCTCAAAAAGCTCGTCTCATGTTTATTAATAAAGCTTAAAGCTTAATTTATTCATGAAAGGTGATCATGCTGTGTTAACATGAATTTTTAAACCATCTTGACAGACGCAAGTTGACGCGGCATAATTATAAAAGTTGTGCATGTAAAGAAAAGATTTTTGTTGGAGTTAACAGATGCATAATAAATAGTAATAATAACTAATGAGTTCCAAAACATAAACACAAAAACTAAAACAATAAACAAAAAAGCCACGCACACGTCCCGGGAATCTAAATATATAAAAGAAGAAACATGCTGACAGACTGACAAAACGCACAGCCCAAACCGCTGGGTCTAGAGATTTCAAATTTGGCACGTAGTTTCCTTATGACGTCTAGGGATGCACTGAGAAAGGATTTTCCGAAAATCGACCCTCAACGGGAAGAAATAGGTGGAGTAGCGGGAAACTAATTACACGCGTACGAAGTAGCGAGCGTCCTCTAGTTAGGTATATGCGTGTTTTACTTTAAATACAAATTTCTGTATGGTCGGGACCTTTTCATTCCGTCACTCCGCGATCCGCGTACTTTTGAAGGATGAGCATATTATTTATTTATACACTTCATGTTTATTTTGAGGTAATATCTCTATTTAATCTTGTATTTTTTGATGAAAAGCACTTTCGGTGAAAATACAATAAGACTGACTGATGCTTGTTTGACAATTGGTTTTTCGAAATATATTTGACATGAAAATTTAGTGATGTTTTGATAGAATTGATTGATTAATTAGATAAGAGGTTTTCGTCTGTCGCACCCAGCATATAATACGATGATGATGATGAATATATATTCAACCTTTTTAATTTTCTAATTAGTGGTAACATTATTCTCATCACTATTTCATCCTCTATCTAAAGATAATTACAGTCAGGTATACTTGTTATTGTCATCTCGATAATTTTGTCTAGGAAGCATTAGGATTACCTACCAAAACAGACCCATTTATTCTCTATCCATAGTAAGGTCACGTGGACTATTCCCATGAAAGTAAAGACCTTTGCTCAGCGGTAGGTCCACAATATAATGATAGTACATTTATTAATCGGCAATATGAATTGATATTGCCAACAATAACTATACTTATAAAGACATCCTTCAAAGCGAATACAATTGAAGTGTAAGATGAAAGGACTCCCGTAGGCACATAGTTGCAAGCAGGAGGAAGATTGAGCTACTCCATTCGAATTTGTCGGAGAAGAAAAATAGTAGTCACCTGCACCTAAATGCATTCCCTTTCTGTGGCGCAATGCAGAGAGGAAAGCGATTTATTATATTACTTTGGACATAAAGTTGTACATGAACAGGGAAATCGTAGAATTGTACAAAATGTTGTTACAGAATTATCACCAAGTTTTTAGAGTTGTAGGTAATTCTGTGGCTCTGCCTACCCCACTCTGGGAATGAAGGTGTGAGATTATCAGAGATCGGAATAGGCAGAGCTAATTTGCCTAAACTTGACGCATATTCATTCATGCGTGAGTGAGAAGGGAATACATTATTGAATGAACATGAATCAAGTTTAGGCAAATTAGCTCTGCCTATTCCGATCTCTGGAGATTATGTATGTATGTATGAAATCCTAGAACCGTACTATATGGTATCTTTTTTAAGGCATGGTGAAGGCAAAAATGATAAACGCGAGTGTTTGTTCCACCTCTTTGTGGTTTTCTATTTATCTAAGCAGGTTTTTTTTAACGTTTTATCTTGTATATTTGTCCGAATTTTCGTTCGTCCGAAAGTTATGTTATTTACTGTGTAACTATTTCAGATTAAATGCTATAAGTAAGGTTGTCTTCTATCAAAACATTGCATTTGGAATTATCAAATTTAAGAATTTTGATCAGTTGGGAATTACGACTCTTTGGAATTATGTAGTGTACCCTTCTACTAGTACCAATAGTACAAGCCTAGAGTTTAGTTTGAGACTGTCTCTCTGACATTTATTATTTTTAGGGTTTTTGGGCATGCAATAGATCAAAAAGCGGAGTGCAAGGCTGTGAGGCCTATAGACAGTTTCAATCTCAATACCGCAAATGCGTTGTCAACTGTTAATTCACCAAAATTGTCTTGTTGCCACTCCGTAACTTGCTTGTTGGTAGGTTAAAGAGCAAGACGGTGGTACTGTTGGTAGAGACTAGAGATCCAAGCAGTCCCTGCAAAAATCCTACCACCAGTAGATTAGAGTGTGGACTATCGCTCGCATCTCCTCCCTTGCAACCCACGCTAGGGTGGCAACACCGTATTCGTTTGAAGTGCCGTCATTTTAACGTCTGCGAGGGCGACATATCATTACGCACATGTGTCGGGAACTCGGGGTGGATCGACGCCCTAACAGCGCCGAGTTTTCTGCCTAATGCGTCGCCTTTGATGCGAGCGGAGCGCCTTGCTATTGGGTTATTTAGGAAGGTGTTTTTCGATCGTCGTTCATTATTCATTAGGTGCCGAGTGACATACCGTAATGTTTATCATTAAGCAAGTAAACAGCTACATCTGTCTTTCCTACTTAATCCTGAAAGAAATTAATCGATCTCGTTGCGTTCGTATAATGACCTTATAGTACCTAGATTAAATTTTAGTTTTGAGAAAGTCTCCTAAAGTTTTAAACCAGCGATTGACACTGACTACTGTTTCCAAATGACCTCACGAATCACTATCTTGATTAATTTATACAAATATTGCTTTAATTCGGTTTATTTAATGTTATAGACACTGTAAAATCAGAACAATGCACCTAAACATTCAAATACTTGAGTTTTTAGAATCTTATATTTTCTAATTATCTTTAACACTTCACCTATTTCTTTATTATTGTTTGTTTGTGTCTTTTATATGTCCCTATACCTCTCTATGATTACTTTTTTCCGTAGTGCTAATTAAAGAGTCGTCAGTGAGGTGTCATCAAGACCCTCTTGTCTACCCTTGTGGCAGGGGAGAGGGAACTTCCTTTTCAGTTGTCTGCAAATATTTAATTCCTGTTTGTTTCATTGGTTAGGATGAAGATCTTCAACTGTGAGTTGTGATCCTACAATTTACTATTCTTTTGGACATGCTTTTTACTTTTCCGTTTCAAGAGTCAGTTTTCACTTTATGGCTGCATTACCTTGCTTGCTTGCTTACTTGTTTTTTTTGCTTTTCCTTGTAACGTCTTGTTCGTCAACTAAAGTTAAAATACTGTTTTACAAATGAGTTAAATTTAGACCGTTGGGCCTTACGACCGTTGGTTTGTCTTCTTTATTCTTGTCACATTGTAGTTATACCGAAGGCCTTACTATTTCCTTCTTCTATTATCTGTCTTAAATGAAATGCAAATGTATTTTTTTACGATGAAAAGTGTTTAAGATTTCCACATAGCAATTACATTGTTATCCCTATTTCAGCTCCAATAACCGAAATCAAGCCAAATTTTCAAACAAATCATGACCTTGATTTGATCTATCTACATTACATTATTGATCAAATTCAGCTGCCTCAACTCGTAACAAGATTGCCTTTGTAAACAAGATTTGAGGATTATAAAGGTTTCGTACACTTAGTTTGAACCCAAAAGCTGTTTCTCGAGCTGTATCGATTTTTATATTAAACCAAATCTCTAACGGTCTTCCGTAGGCATTTACTTCGCAATAATCTTTTACTGGTACAATTTAGTCCATTTCGTTTCGGTTATTGGGAAGAAGAGAACTCAGATGATATTTGTAATAAATTTTGATTTGCCCTTAACGTAGATCTGTCTTTTTATTGTTTATCTCATTAGCATTTTCATTTAATAAAGGCTGGTGTTTTAATATGGATATATTCAAATTTGGTATCGATTTTGTGTCAATGGGATTGTATCGGTTATCCTACTGTTTTAAATCTTCATTTATATTCTAATTTTAATTTGAAATGCATCTACTGTGCGCTGGTAACCACTTATCACCAAATTCAGTGATTTGTTCTATTTCATGTATTTATTTCTTATGTTGTAAAAGTTTAGGGTATATTTAGATATTTCTGAATCATTTATACAAATGTTAAACTGAGGGTAATTGAGGGTGTTTGTATGGTGAGGTAAGTCTCTAGAACAACTAAACTTATTTAAAAAAATATTTTACTTATAGAAAACTTAATTATCCCTAACTAATAAAAAAATCTTTCTTTTCTTAAAACCAAGACGAATCGAGGGTGGTTGCTTGTTAAATAGGTATAATTACTTGGATTTTTTTGTTTTATCTGATAGTCATCTGCTACAACCTGTGAGTTCGATATATTTTCAATGTATCTTCCTATCTGTATACCAGAATCTAGTAATACGATTCAATTTCTTCTTTGGCCCAAATAAGGTTATTTCTAATGGTCGGCAAATATCTTAATTACTAACGAAAGTCACATAAAATCCAATCACTCAATTTTAAAATCACCATGACCTGATTAGGGACTATAACAATAAAAGAGCCATTAAATCTCACTTCTACACCTCCATTATAAACTAAACTGTTTTGATTACGCTCTTTGACTTTCGCATCGATCTAATGATATATTGATCCGTGAAATTGATTCATTTGCTATACCTGTTTAGGGTAAACTTTAATCCATTATAGACGTTATAGCTATTCCTAAACCCCTACGGTGTAATAATTATGAGGGGAAAGCTTAAAGCTACTTGAATATTTATGTAGCCGCTCCCTGGAATTTAAAAACATTGCCGGCTACCCGTGATTGCTATCTGAAAGAAAGTGTAGCAAAATGGAAATTTTCCAACTTTACATAGTCACTGAATCGGTTTAGCAATACTTTTGCATATGTGTGTGTGTGTGTGTAAGTCTTTTTACTCCTTTCGGGAGTTTCTTGATTAAAAAGGATCTGTATTATAACATTGCATGCCTAATTAAGGCAGAACATAAAAAAATCCTGTTCCACGAAGATCTTTATAACTAATATGTGCTGGCTATAAATATCTTTGTCTTTGAAGTATATAACCGTGCTTAATTAGGTGACCGTCGCAACTGGGCCTCTTTTTTTTTCTGGCATCACAGAATTTGCAGGTTCGAGAATAGATAGGGTATTTGCCTATTTTTTTAGTGGTATTTAAATTGAAGCTTTTTTACCTTCCGAATAGCCTAGTAAAAATAGTTTTTCAATATCTTTAAAAATACAAAAGATATAAATGTTCAAAACTTGCTTTTAGACGGAGAGGAATATACAGTAATATGACTGCATATTACTCAACCGCCGCGCCATATGAATTACACGCAAAACATCGTTTTGTGACAAATAAATAGACAAAAAACTTTAAAAGGCTAAAGGTAACTTTTTTATTTTATTACCAATTTCAAATTTGATTTTGAATTATTTTATCATACTACGTATATTATCCAAATTAATATATAATATTTAATATCAGGCACATACCCTATTCAATTCAAATGTCTCAGATCTCACTTACCGTCAGGTGGCCTGTATGCTCATGCGCCTTCTTATTGGCATAAAAAAACACGAAAATTACCGTCCTATTTTTCGTTTGAGCCGTAAACAAATTAAATATACGTAGCATTAAGACTGAAAATAGCTTTATTAGGTATTCTAAAGGCCGTCACACCACTTTCCCCACTAACATCAGCTAGCGGAAACTGTTACTTTATCTAGGCTGACATGGACGCACCTTTATGTAAGCCATGCTGGAACAAGAGTGTTCTAGGCGTTATGCTTGCGTCAAACTAGGGCCTGTTTCATAAAGCTACAAATTACAATTTACAGGTTACAAATTTCTATTTGACACAATCTCGACCAATGACGACCAGTGGCCCGTTTCACGAAGCTACAAGTTACAAATTACAAGCGGAACTCTCTTTCTAGCAGTACGAGTTAGAAAGAGACTTCCGCTTGTAATTTGTAACTTGTAGCTTCGTGAAACGGGCCTCAGCCATTTGAGCAGAGTCAGTGTGTTGTCAGTTTAGACTTGTAAAATTGTTACTTGTAGCTTTATAAAAAGTGCACCTGTTGTTCTTATTTGCCGTGAAAATTTAACCGACTATAATAGGAGGAGGTTCTATGTTCGACAGTAGAGTTTTTCATTATTAGTTAAAACTACACAGCATTAAAATCTAAAAATCTATGTTGCAATGCGCAATGGAAGCCCTTTCATACATATAATATGACTGATGATTTTAACTGTCTTTTTGCAAATTAAATGATCCGAACACTTTAGCAAATTAAATAGGAGCATTTCGTTTTTAATCGACTTCAAAAAAAAGGAAGAAGTTCTAAATTCGTCGGGGTTTTTTTTATGTCTGTTCCCCGATTACTCATAGACCGCTAAAGCGATTCGATACATATTTTTTATGTTTTAAAGGGTATATTTTTTAGCTGGTTCCATTGTCATCACGTCAGAATCTGATGATGGGATCTTACAGAAATCAGGGGAACTCCTCAAATATTATAGGCACACCCTAGCATCAAGGGTGGGGATAAGATACCTCGATTAAGGTAGTTGAGCGACTATGACGAAACAAATTTTGGTTTAAATATGTGACTATGACTTTCCTACGGCGTTGCTTGCGGCGAGCTGTTCTTTAGTTTCTCATTAATTGAAAAGTGGGACTACATAACAGCATAAATAGGATCAGTAAAAAGTCTAAAATAAAATAAATGTTTAAAAAAACAAAAACCCAACTTCAAAAACGCATAAAATAACTTCTTAATGGTAGTTAGATCAGTCAAACTGAAGTCGCGTTCAATCCAACAATATTTTAACCAAAAGCCGACTTCCGAAAACATTTATACATGTAAAAAATATCGGCGGAGCAATATTTAAAACTATGTATTCTAAATTTCTAAACGATATCTAAGACTTGCTGAAAAATACCGCTGTAACGCTGTCTTAGGGTTCTTTTTATCCTTGAAAACTAAAAAGAAACGATAGTGATAGACAACATCTGTGCACGAAGTTTGAGCTAGAGCGATGATCCGTCATTATAATCTTTCACTCAGTTTCTGAAACTAAGGCTCGTCGCAAAACTTGCCGCCCTTTACGATAACACATGAATAGCCTAAAACTTTGTTCGTTGCCAGCAAATTTAATACGAGCTGTATCATCAGGAATTTGAAGGATTTAACGAAAGGAATATTATAATAGAACTAGAGGACGCCCGCGACTTCGTACGGGTAGAATTAGTTTCCCGCTCTTCCCCCCATTTCTTCCCGTTGGGGGTCGATTTTCGGAAAATCCTTTCTTAGTGCTCACTTACATCATGAAAGGAACCCATGTACCAAATTTCAAGTTTCTAGGTACAGTAGTTTCGGCTGTGCGTTGATATATAAGTCAATCAGTTTTGCCTTTTATATATATAGATAGATAGAATAGTTTATTCGCCAATGAACAATTACATTCAAGGTAACAAAATACGATGTATAGCCACGGTAAGAAAAGATCGTCACTTTTGGACTTTAATGGCGTTGAAATAGAGTCGAAAAGTGACGCACCTTTTCCTACCAGGTGACGTACACCAGGGGCTCTATTCCACTTAGAAAAACCATGTTGCTTTTGACGTGTTATCTTATTTTTTTTAACTCAGTCGCCATTACTGTAAAGTAAATCAGGGCCGAGATTCTAGCCGGTAAAAACCGTGTTTGATCGCTTTTTGCTAAATTGTGAGGTAATACATAGATATAATTTATATTACAAAACATAATTATGTCATGCTAATGTTAAGGAAAAAACTGATTTCTTTTAATATTTATTTAAAAAAAATACATGCAATAGCAAGAATGTTTATAAATAAGTAGAAAGAAAATTGTTAGTAAAACATCAGACAATTGAAAATGGGGCATAATAATATAGTCTGTGTCAATTGAAATTGCCAAAGATGTAAACAAAATAAGTACTGTTTGACACATAACCTCAAATATTAATCAAGCGTGTTTTTATATAAAATAACGTACCTATAATTGATAATTATTTAATCTTAAACTTAATGTGAAAGTAAAGATCAGGTGTATAAATCATTGCTCCTCACTTGATCTTTAAAAGCACGTGATTATCGAGTACCTAATAATGGTAAATCGATTCGTTTGGTTGTGTTTACATTTTTGCCAATTTCAATTGGCACATACTATAAATATGTATCCCAACTCTAACAGACCCCTAAAAACTCAATGTAGGCGAATGGAAAAATGTGATTTCGTATAACTCTTTTAGGCCCGGATTTATTCGGAGCAGCGTTCGTACGTAAATCATTTTCGCATGGCGGCTCTAAGGGCGCCTGCGTCGCGGAGCGGGATGGTTGCGATCCGTAATGGGGGCGGTCAGGGGATCGTAAGATGGTTACCTACCTATACTCCATTTTGTTTATACCGTGTTCATTCTTGGAGTTTCGTTATTGACGACGCGCTGGCCTAGTTGGTAGTGACCCTGCCTACGAAGCTAGCGGTCCTGGGTTCAAATCCCGGTAAGGGCAGATATTTGTGTGATGAGCGCGAATATTTGTTTCTGAGTCATGGATGTTTTCTATGTATTTAAGTATATATTTATCTATATAAGTATATTTATCGTTGTCTAGTACCCATAGTACAAGCCTAGAGCTTAGTTTGGGACTAGGTCAATTGGTGTGACATTGTCCCCTGATATTTATTTATTTATATATTTTATTTATTCTTAATATAGTAAACAACGTTTTAACCTCAAAATGAACCTTGTTTTTGGCTAAAACAACTCTTTTATCGTAATTAAAGTAGGTAAACTGAGTAAACATTTTGGACATCACTTGGCAAATTTATTGTGATCGCTTTATTTTATTTAAAATAGCTGTTTTAGCCAAAAATCGTTCATTTTGAGGTTAGAAAGTTGTTTACTATATTAGATACTAGCGACCCGCCCTCGCTTCGCTTCGGATAATATGAGTTAAAATATCCCAAGTTCATCTGGAATATATACTTTTTAAATGGTGAAAGAATTTTTAGAGAGGTGGATTTTCGAAGATTCAATTCAATTTGGCAGCATGGCTTCTTGAACGTATAAGGCTGCCTCATTGAGAATGCACGCGCTAAAATGTGTTTTGCTCGCTCTGACGGGACTACCTTAACTTGTCGCTTGGACATTCACTCCTGCATTCGCTCACCTTTGCTTTTGAGAGAATCACTACCCAGGTCTAAGGCCGCAACTTTGAATGTTTGACCTTGTGACTTGTTAATTGTCGTTGAAAACGATAAGTTTACAGGAAATTGCAGGTGTTTAAACTGGAAAGGTAGATCCGTTGGTATTAATGGAATCCGGGCAAACAAAACGACTTCTCCAGCCGCACATCCAGTCAGTATTGTGCACTTTATTATGAACTTTTTAAAAATGTTACTTGCACCTTTAAAACACGATTTTAAATAAGAAAAATGGAGATTTATCCCTTAAA
Organism: Acleris cristana; assembly: GCA_948252455.1. Classification (NCBI taxonomy): domain Eukaryota; kingdom Metazoa; phylum Arthropoda; class Insecta; order Lepidoptera; family Tortricidae; genus Acleris; species Acleris cristana. The sequence goes on along the minus strand of OX411775.1, from coordinate 17,463,482 downwards.
TTCACAAAATTAAATAAAAAACACTACCTCTCGTTGATAACCTCATATTAAAAAAAAAACACTTTGGGAAAAAAACTTACCTACGCCAGCCAGGCTATGCTAAAAGCATAAGAGTAAAATTTACAAATAATAATTGATTTACCTATACCTACATATATTAATTCATTTACCTATAAATTTATTTACCTACACACTATGAAAAACCGGCCAAGTGCGACTCGGACTTGCACACGAAGTCCGTACGATTATCTATAAAAAACATGTTTGTTGTACGGCCCCCCTTAAATATCTATTTTATTCTGTTTTTAGTATTTGTTGTTATAGCAGCAGCAGAAATACATCATCTGTGAAAATTTCAACTGTCTAACTACCACGGTTCACGGTTCGGTTCACGGCCTGGTGACAGATAGGCAGACGGATAGACAGACAGACGGACAGTGGATTCTTAGTAATAGCCTAGGGTCCCGTTTTTACACTTCGGGTACGGAACCCTTAAAAGGAAAAACAACATAAAAATAACTTTTAATCAAGACCTAAACTCAATCTAACTACCTACCGATTTCCCGAATTTAATAATATGAATAAAGTAACAGGAGGGCTCCGGTACAGAGGGCTTATTTGTCTAACGCACTCGCAATCACGATCGTTTTCATATTGAAAATTGAAGGCTTGTCTGCATACAAAATGAAAACAATTGCTCCACTATGAAGCCGGTTGGGATTGCGAGTGCGTTAGACAATAAGCTCTCCGGTCTGATCGCTTCAAAAAATTTCTTACTTTAGGGCGAAGCGCGGCACGGCAGCCAGCGCTGCAGCGGCGCCCGGGCGCCCGGCCAACCGTTTCGATAATTTAGATTTGGGTTGCGCGTAATTTTGAATCTACCATATCTTCTAAAGTATTTATTTAATTAATATAGTGTAAAGGACCAATTTTACCTGCATTAAATACCCAAGATAACTAACGTATTTATTTGGATAAGGATAAATCGGAATCGGAGAATATAGCTTCGCAAATAACCTAAGATTTTTTAATAAATTTTTAAAGATAAAAATGGTTACTGTGAGTTAACCTTAGGAGTTAGACATATGCCATCGCGGACTTTTCTCTAGATTTTTTGAAGACCTACAATTCTTCAGTACATTATTTTGATATATCTCTTAAGGTTTAGCCAGCGTAAGCTATGTAAGCGCCCGAAAATTGATTTTTTGACGACTTGGTAAGAAAACATTGAGTTTTCTCAACTATATCAAAACTTAATTAGATTAAATTGTGCCTATAAACCTTCCTCTTGAATCACTCTATCTATTAAAAAAAACCGCATCAAAATCCGTTGCGTAGTTTTAAAGATCTAAGCATACATAGGGACAGACAGACAGACAGCGGGAAGCGACTTTGTTTTATACTATGTAGTGAAGTAAGAATGAACACGGTAAACCTAGATGAATTACTAAGGGCCTGTTTCACAATCGACAAGTTAATTTATGTGCCAGTTAAAGTTAGCTCTCTCCTTGTCTATGTTCAAGTGTAAGAAAAGGAAAGGGCTAAATTTATGTATCAGATACGCGTTACTTGACGATTGTGAAACAGGCCCTTAATGTAAACAAATAAAATACACGTGAAATAAGTATAGTTCGTCAGCCAATAGAAACAAAACACTGATAAGTCAAAGTCCAACAAACCAATTTTGATTAAGAGATTAATGTGACATCTTTTAGATCTGTTAACTTTAGTAAAATCAGTTTTAATGCCAAATAAGAAAAAACAACCTAGTTTTTTGCCAAAATACTTTAATTTCAACGATTAACCCATATTCCTACTAATTATTAACTGAAACTTCGTTATGACTGGACATTATGCATGAATCTTATTTATAATCTGGGACCTATTCTACTCGGTATATCTATATTGCTTTTGACATATTATTCTACTGTTTTTAACTCAGCCGCCATAACTGTCAAGTGAATAAGCTATCATAACGCTATCATACAATACATGACAATAGCAATTAGGTTTTACCAAGCGGAATAGAGAGAGCATATTTTTTTTTGGGTTAGTTGTTTTAAAACATGTGAAAAAACGTTTCTTAAAATGGTTTGCGATTTAGGGCAAATAAAAAATATTAACCGTTGTCAATTTGGTCGTAGCAGAACGACACCCCTTACTAAGTTTACCAAAAAAGAATGAACGGTCGATTTAACTAATTCAAACACTCACCTACGTAATATACAAATCAGTTTATACTTGTACAATAGAGTAAGTCAACGGAGAATGTACGATTCATTTGACTAATTCTACCAGTCGCCTGCAGTGCCGAGCAACGCATCGTTACATGCAGTTTTTCAAATCACTGGCGGAAGGGTTCTAACAGCCACCCTCAAAGAGGGTTGTTGTCGAAACGTGCGGTTACCTTGTTTATCCGAGTCTATTAAAGGGGGAAACCCGCCGTGTGGTGCCGGGTTTAGAATGTTGCCACTCCATGTCTTCCCGTGGATGTCGTAAGAGACGACTAAGGGACTAAAGGCTGTGTAGTGCTGTTAGGCGATGGGTTTACAACCTGTCACTAATATACTGGATAACATCTTAGCCTGGTTGTGCAAAATGTGGTCACAGAATTATCAACAAGTTTTTGGAGTTGTTGGTGAGTCTGTGGCTCTGCCTACCCCACTCTGGGAATGAAGGCGTGAGTTTATGTTGTGTTGTTGTATTAAAGGGGGATTTTAAAAGTTGTGTTGGTTTTTCGTGTTTAAGTAGTATTGTGATTTTTAAAGGTTTAGGTACAGTCAACCAATTTGATTTCTAGGCCACTTTGTACTATGTTAAAGTGCCGTTGGCAACCAAACGTTACAGACTTCTTATGATTTGGTTTACAACGTCACATTGACAAAGTCCATAGTGGCCTAGGAATCAAATTGGTTGACTGTACATTAGACGCTCTTTACTCGTTACCTCACTACCTACATAAGAATTCTTTACCCCAACGCAATGCCGTGGACGCCGATCGGCATTATATTTTCACAATATGCAAAAGCAATATGCAATAGCTTCAAAACTATTCGCAGATTGGCGTCACGGTTTAAAGGAACCTTCTTCGATGTCGCGTTTAGCTTAAACCCGCTTTACATTTGGCTAAATTCAGTGTGCTGAATGAAAAAGACTCTAAAAAAAGACAACTGTAAAGGCAGTTAGCATGTTAGTCAAGCTAATTAGACAGTGAGACCTTATCCCCTCCACGCCGCCTGTCTAAATTTAGCGCACTGAATTTAGCCAAATGTAAAGCGGGCTTTAGACTGGATGCCGCAGACGCTAATTGGCTTCATGCTTGAGAAAGCGTCGGCATCACAGCATAGTGAGTATGTAAGTAAAACATTTATTCACAACAATAACACACAGACAAAAAAAATGTTACAAAAATAAAGGAAAAGAGATGACATGTAGTGCTAGTGTTGCGAAACGGTCTCAACTCAGCATGTACAGGGTAGTGATTCTCTCAAAAGCAAAGGTGAGCGAATGCAGGAGTGAATGTCCAAGCGGCCACTTTAAGTAGTCCCGTCAAAGCGAACAAAACGCATTTCAGCGCGTGTATTCAATTTGGCAGCATGGTTTATCGGTCGTATAAGGCTGCCTAATTGAGAATGCACGCGCTAAAATGTGTTTTGCTCGCTTTGACGGGACTACTTAAACTCGCCGCTTGGACATCACTCCTGCGTTCGCTCACCTGTGCTTTTGAAAGAATTACTACCCTGGCTGTGAAGCCAACGCTGAACTCCGTTGGGGCCGCTCGGTGAAAACACGGAAGGCCATACAGACATGACGCGCGCGCATGATGTGCGGTTGAGAACGTTTAGCAACAAAGGAAGAATAGCATAAGAGTGAAGGACATATTAAAACCTTGTGCACTTGTGTAAGTACAATTATGTTATGTAAAATCTAAAACCTAAACGATGTAGTCAAACATTTCTATAGTAGGAAATCCGAATAGGAGACGATTTGCACCGGGCTGTTTATTCGATAAAAAGTATTTTAAATATCAAATTGAATATGCTAAGTAATATATGGCGAATAGGCAGGCTGAAAAATTTCAGTCCAGTATATAATTAATTAAAAAATTAAGAATCAACTTTGTTTTAAAAAATGCAATTGATTGTTTAATAGACAAATTACATAACAATCGAAAGTATGAAGCCTATAGAATATGCAAACGTTAGGTTGATAATTTTTTTCCCCTCTAACTATTGGGTAGGTAGGTATAAACAGGTAAGTCAGTACTAATAATTTGCACCAAACCTAACGTTTGCATATTATATAGGCTTCATACTTTCGATTAGTATGTAATGTGCCCATTAAACAAGCATTAGCAATTTAAAAAAAAACCTTCATTTTTAAAAAAAAAAAATGATATAATCAATCAATCAATCAATCAATCATTTATTTGTGATTACAGGTCATTACAAAAGATGGTAAAATATATATAGTATCACTGTAAATTGCCGTTAGGCGTACAAATTTATAAAGAAATACAAGTAATGCTATCAAATATCATAAATGTCAAAATATAACATGAATAAAGTATGTATAAAATGTTAAAGTTTAAATCTGATTGGTATTAAATATATTAAAATTGATCTATTAAAAATTCATTTACACAATAATAACATTTTTCAATCATTAATTTCGATAACTTTACCTTAAAACTAACAATATCGGCATAAGTACTAAACTGAAATTTTTCAGCCGACCTATTCGCCACATATTATTTAGCGTATTAAATTATATAAAATACTTTTCATCGAATAAACAGCTGGGTGCAAATCGTCTCCTATTCGGATCTTAGACCATTATTTTATACTTAAACATGTCTGTGTCGAAAGTGAGCCAATTATAATTTTTGACGGCCAATATTTTGCCCTTGACGGATGATGTGCAAAGGCCGACGCCCCTTACTCGAATGACCATAGCGAATCAATTTGCTCCAAAAATAATCCAAAAACAATAACCGGTGCTATTCTTTAAAGCAATGGTAAGGAACATGGGGGCTGGACAACGAAAAACATACTTATGTAGAGAAATAAATACTTAAATACATAGAAAATATCCAAGGCTGAGTAACAAGTACTCACGCTTACCGAGATTTGAAATCGGAACCTAGGCTAACCGCGTCATCAAACCCCTAAACTCGTCATTTATTTTCTACATTCTTAATTTCGCTAACCTTCACCTTCCACCTTCACAGTCTCCCTAGCACCGGTTAACAATTCGAAAAAAATTAAAACACCTTGTTCAAATATCGAATACTTAAAGATAACTTTTGGATTTCGAACAGATATAGAATAACCCAACACTATCGCGACATCAGCTGCCAACCCTACCTAGCGAATCTATATATATAAAAGGCAATGTCCCGGGTGACATATCAACGCCCAGCCCAAACCGCTAAAGATACAAATTTAGAATTTTGAGGGGAAGTTGATTTTGTAATGGAGGCGTCGTTTAAGAAGGGATTTTTCGAAATTCAACCCCTAAAGGTATGAAAGGGGGTTGCAAAGTTTGTATGGGAAAAAATATTTTTATTGTCTAATTTACTTGAAACTTGGTAGATATGCTGTTCAATGCAAATAATGAAACACGTATTTCAGCGATTACTAAAATTCAACCCCTAGAGGGATGAAAGGGGGTTGCAAAGTGTGTATAGATAAAATATTTTTATGATCAAATTTACTTGAAACTTGGTAGGAATACTCTTAAATGCAAATACTGAGACAAGTATTTCAGCGATTACTAAAATTCAACCCCTAGAGGGATGAAAGGGGGTTGCAAAGTTTGTATGGGAAAATATACTTTTATGGTCAAATTTACTTGAAACTCGGTAGAAATGCTCTTCAATACAAATAATGAGACACGTATTTCAGCGATTACTAAAATTCAACCCCTAGAGGGATGAAAGGGGGTTGCAAAGTGTGTATAGATAAAATATTTTTATGATCAAATTTACTTGAAACTTGGTAGGAATACTCTTAAATGCAAATAATGAGACACGTATTTCAGCGATTACTAAAATTCAACCCCTAGAGGGATGAAAGGGGGTTGCAAAGTTTGTTTGGGAAAATATACTTTTATGGTCAAATTTACTTGAAACTCGGTAGAAATGCTCTTCAATGCAAATAATGAGACACGTATTTCAGCGATTACTAAAATTCAACCCCTAGAGGGATGAAAGAGGGTTGCAAAATGTGTATAGATAAAATATTTTTATGATCAAATTTACTTGAAACTTGGTAGGAATACTCTTAAATGCAAATAATGAGACACATATTTCGGCGATTACTAAAATTCAACCCCTAGAGGGATGAAAGGAGGTTGCAAAGTGTTTACAGATAAAATATTTTTATGATCAAATTTGCTTGAAACGTGGCAGAAATGCTCTTCAATGCAAATAATGAGACACGTATTTCACCGATTACTAAAATTCAACCCCTAGAGGGATGAAAGGGGGTTGCAATGTTTGTATGGGAAAAAATATTTGTTATGCTCAAATTTACTTTAAACTTGGTAGAAATGCTTGCTCTGCGATGAAAATAATGAGTCACGTGATAACTAAAATTCAACCCCTCGGAGGATGAAAGGGGGTTGCGAAGTTTCTATAGGACCGAATACTTTTATGTTCTGATGATTTACTTGAAACTTGGTAGAAATGCTCTTCAATGCAAATAATATGAGACACGTATTTCAGCGATTACTAAAATTCAACCCCTAGAGGGATGAAAGGGGGTTGCAATGTTTGTATGGGAAAAAATACTTCTATGGTCAAATTTACTTGAAACTCGGTAGAAATGCTCTGAAATGAAAATAATGAGTCAGGTATATGAGTGATAACTAAAATTCAACCCCTAGAGGGATAAAAGGCGGTTGCAAAGTTTGTTTAGGAAAAAATATTTGGTATGCTCAAATTTACTTTAAACTTGGTAGAAATGCTTGGTCTGCGATGAAAATAATGAGTCACGTGATAACTAAAATTCAACCCCTCGGGGGATGAAAGGGGGTTGCGAAGTTTCTATAGGAACGAATACTTTTATGTTCTGATTTACTTGAAACTTGGTAGAAATGCTCTTCAATGCAAATAATGAGACACGTATTTCAGCGATTACTAAAATTCAACCCCTAGAGGGATGAAAGGGGGTTGCAATGTTTGTATGGGAACAAATACTTCTATGGTCAAATTTACTTGAAACTCGGTAGAAATGCTCTGAAATGAAAATAATGAGTCAGGTATATGAGTGATAACTAAAATTCAACCCCTAGAGGGATAAAAGGCGGTTGCAAAGTTTGTTTAGGAAAAAATATTTGGTATGCTCAAATTTACTTTAAACTTGGTAGAAATGCTTGCTCTGCAATGAAAATAATGAGTCACGTGATAACTAAAATTCAACCCCTTGGGGGATGAAAGGGGGTTGCGAAGTTTCTATAGGAACGAATACTTTTATGTTCTGATTTACTTGAAACTTGGTAGAAATGCTCGATTCAGGAAAAACTACCTCTGAGGAGGTAGAAAATTATATGGTATATTTTTGAAGTGAGAAACGTGGAAAATGTTGTAACGGCTACTGTAGTTATAAATTAAAAATGTTGCTTTCGGCGATTTTGGAAAAACTTACGGGTAAATTGGCGGTAGAACTTTGTAAGGGATTATGATAATTTTTGAAGGAAAAAATGTGGAAATGTATATTTACGCTACTGTTTTTATAAACAAAAAAAGTTATTTTCGGCGATTTAGAAAAAACTATCCCAAAGGTAATAAATGGGGAGTAGTAGTTTGGTAGAAATTTGGTCATTTTTGAAGTGAAAAATGTGGGGTATTAAGGTAACCTAATGTTTACCTAGCTATAAAAAAACCTACCTACCTACAAATTAAAATTATGACTGAAGTTAGATACATGAAACTCGGTATCAACACCAATATAAATTAAATAATAACCATTTTTTAAAACAATCCCTTAACATTGTGAAAAGCGGGTGAAAGTTTGAATAGGAGTTTGTTTTTTTTATCCAGGTACATGAATTATACTTAGCATCTAAAACATTGCAATCTTCAGTGTTTATAGTTAGTTAAGAGCAAATCCATTATCAATAAACAATAACTAAAGGGAAAAACTTGGGATCTAAGACTACTGACTGTAAAGTTTGTATCGAAATTATGTAATATTCAAAGTTACATACCTGCAAAATATGAAAATCTAGAATCGTATAAAAAAAAAACGTAATGGTGGAAGAGAGGCAGTGAATTTATTTTGTATGTCAATTTTTGTTTTTTTAAAGGTTAGTGCCATAAAATTAAAGTTGTTTATGTGGACCGCTTACTTAAAATTCACGACCTAGACTTTTTTTTTAAAAGCCTTTGAAGGTGATGTGAACTATAACTGTACTTTTAACAGAAGTTCTGACTCTACGCAGACGAAGTCGCGGGCGGAAAGCTAGTTAAAAATAAATTATAATTTCACACTTAATCCGTAACTACATATACCAACAACGTTGTCGCGCAATTAGCAACTATAATCCTCGGTCATAAAGTTCTGTTTAAAGGATTACCGTTGTTTTAGTTGTTTTATTTTGCAGACCTACCGCACTAGCTGTGACGGTTGCTAATCGCTTTATGCGCCATTTGTTTCAGTTAAATCTTTTTTTTATCAACTACAAGCTGAAACTGCTTTTAAAGTCTATTTAAACCTTCCACACAAAAAGGTGTAGGTTTGTCAATCGTTGCTTAGGGTCGAACCGATTTCAATGTGTTTTTTTTTGATTCTAAAATCCGAGCTAAATAAAATAAAAATGTGCCAGGGCTGGGGCTAGTTTTGCTTTTTAAAAGTTTACAAAAAATATTTTTTGAAATAATTCCTACTGCATCGAGACTAAGGCGTTGGAAATTGAAATCCAGTGGAAACTTCCACCCAAACCCCACTTTATCTACTTAAAGGAGATAAAAGGTGGGGGGGATACGGGCATTCTCTGCTCATGGTTCTATCGCCCGCTTTGACAAAACTAGAAATGAATTAGAATAGTATACATTATGCACACTATGCACAGTTGCATAGTAGGTATCTAGTTGTTTTATCTCACGAAAGCGGGAGGGCCATACTTGTAGTTGTTATACGTACCTATACTCACGCACACTACGGCGACGATTAGCGCCAACAGCTAGGCACCTATAGACAAAGCGACCCGCCCTCGCTTCGCTTCGGTTTATTTGAGTTTTCTGTAACACCCGTACAATAAACCAGCATTTTTTTGTACATAAAAACCTTCCTCTTGAATCACTCTACCTATTTAAAAAACCGCATCATTTTAGAGTTATTTGCTCTGAAAGTAAAGCTCGCAATTAATTCGGAGGTTTATAAATTGATTAAAAAAAAAACAAAAAGGAATGTTATGTATGGAGGATGAATGACGTATATTTTCATTACCTACCTAACGTCCACCCTATATTAAAAAACCCTGTGTCCAAAAAGTTAATAGACGCGGATAGGTACAACGAGTTTTATTTTAGGCAAATTTTAAATGAAAATAGAAGCTAGATAGCATCTTTAAAGAAAGACCATAATAATAAATCACTCTATATGGACCCCTCATAAAACTAAGTTGTATGTGACCGATATTTCTCTTGTTACTTTTTATTTATAATATCTTCTAATCGATTAACCACTTTAAGTATCCTAATTATTCCCGCATGTTCTTATTAAGCATATTATCAATCAACCAGGACAATATGCCTGTAACGATATATCATAAAAGTAATTTCCTTTGCGGCTGACAAAAAAACTACGGCTTAAAATGACTAATACATCCTTTGTTCTGTGTCGTGACAAAGAACAATCGAAGGCTACCCCTTAATTGGATAGCACTGTTCTTTAAAAAATACAGTTTCAAAACACGGTCTGCGTCGGTTTCTTTAAATTTAGGGAGCTTAGATTATTATTGTGTTTGTATAAATTAAAATAAACTAAAATTCAGGTTTCTTATCACAATGTAGAATTTTTGCTCTCCAACTGTTTAACTTTCCAGCATTGTTACTCGAAAATCTAATTAAAGAAAAATTTGACAGCCCATCTTGATTATTTCGTTATTTTAACATTATTTCATAAAAACATGAATGAGAACTGGTGTAACCAGTAATATTACGGTAAGTTTAATTGATAAAAATACCTACACTTAAACCAAAATGCTGTGTCTGTGTTTGTGTGTGCGTGCGTGCGTGCGTGCGTGCGTGCGTGCGTGCGTGCGTGCGTGCATGCGAGTTTACGTGCGTGCGTGTGCGTGCATGTGCGAGTGTGTGTGTATCTGTGGCATCGTACCTTCCAAACGGACGGACCGAATTGGACGCAGAGACAAGAGAGCTAGTTAAATCAGGATGGTTCTTAGCAAAGTTTCATGAAAATCGGTTGTGCCGTTTAAGAGATATCAACTCTGAAAGAAGCGGTAGCCATTATATCGGGAGTTTTTATCTATTAAAATAATTATGTACATTTTTTTATACTAAAATTGAAATACTTGCGATTTCTTAGTTTTCTTAGTGAAAATGTTAGCAAATACTTTAGGATTAAGTACATCAAAATTAATTTAATTGTTTAAGTCTAGACCCTCGGGAGCAAAGATACGCTAAATAACGAAAGATATCTTTACTTAATCGACCTTAAAAATATTAGGTCTTTATAAGTACTTACATTAAACTTAATAAATTAGATGATTTAAAACTCGCTAGGGGCCAAACGTTTGTCAATGAAGTCTCAGAATAGAAACGTCTAGAGGACAAGTATTCTAACCAAAGGTCGCCGTACTTGTGGATAAAGAATTTATTTTCTCGAAATAAATATACATTTCATTTAATAAGAATATTAATGACATTAAAGTATTGTTGATATAGTTCTAACAAAATATAAAAAATATTTTATGTACTTAGGGCAAATTCTGGATAAATAGTCACTCTTTTTAATTTACTAACGCCCTCGTTTTTATTCTGTTTATATGAGTTTTCTGTGACACCCGTACATAAACCAGAATTTATCTATACATTTATATAAAAGGCAAACCTGACTGACTTATACATCAACGCACAGCCGAAACTACTGTACCTAGAAACTTGAAATTTGGTACAGGGGTTCCTTTCATGATGTAAGTGAGCACTAAGAAATGATTTTCCGAAAATCTACCCCAACGGGAAGAAATGGGGGGAGGAGCGGGAAACTAATTCTACGCGTACGAAGTTGCTTTTACCCTCGTCGTTTTCATTGCTCTTGAGTGTATAAGATTAAAATTGCATTTTTACTTGTATAAGGCTTCGAACGCCCGTGGCAAGATATTTGCATCGAAAAGGCCTGAAAATTACTCATATGCTTCGTCGCCGCATGCGCCGGTGCCGGTGTAACATTGTAAACGTATCTTACAAGCTTAAATCTTTCTTTACATGCCTTCATTTGCATTTTTTTGGTAATTCAATTTTGTAAGAACATGTTTCCGCTTATAGAAAAAGGGCGCCGTCATTTTACATGCATTGTACTTGAAAGTGTATGAATATACGTATTTGGACACATCATTGAATAAAAAAATAAAAAGACAATGGGACCATGCCGCGAGCGGACCTGCTAGAGGGGGTGTTCTTTTTATAGTGGTGATTATTATTTACGTCTTTAATATTTGAGTAGCTTAGTTTTTATTTTAATTTAAATAAGTTTAGTTTTAACTTTTAATTGTATTATATTAAATATGTATCTGCTTATATGTAAAAAAGACAATTCAATGAAGATTGTACATTCTTTTTTAGTGTTGAATTGCGAACTTATCAATTTATGGGATCTCTTCTAGCTAAAACAGTGTTTAGGGAAAACGTACCTATAAGTACCAGCTGGACAGAAAAGTGCCTACCATTCTGGGAAACAGACGTGATTTAGGGTACTTAGTTACAAAACAACAATATACATAATGGTAATTATTATGTTGACAATAATTAGATAGAAACCCTCCAAGAATCCAAGATTGAATAATAAAAAAAAAATTAAAATCAATTCAAAAGTAATTCGCATACCTTGACCTGACATGCTGTCTTCTGCAATTCAAGAAATCTTGCTTAAAACTCCTAAAAACTCGTTACACAGTAAGTGTTTTAGAAAAGATTTAATTATTGTCGAGGATCAAATTCGAGACCGCTAGGTTCGTAGGCAGGGGCAACCATTAGTTGGCCCTGCCTAAAAACATGTTAACTTCGATTTTATTAACTTTTTTTAAATCCATTAATAAGTCGGTAGTGGGCGGATACCAAATGGGAACTGGGACGTTTACTAAGCTTAGAGTTTTTTAAGTGATACTATGAACATTAACAAAAAGATAATGACGAGACTATACCTACTGTTTTGTTTTATTCGTGGGCGTAGTTTATTTTCGTTTTTAAGAGCTTTATTCCACTTTAGCCTAGCTTATTTCTTTAATGTAAATATAGGCATATCGTTGACGTTGTCGGCGATAGTTTAGCCTCTTCCATAAAGCTAAGCTACTATTACTAAACCAATTTGATTTTGAAATAGAAAACATATAGGCTAAAAAAGTGGAATACCGGTGTTCTTTCTTGCCAATCTTATTAAATTTCTGTTTGCTTACTCTTGATCTTTTTACCCGACTGCACAAAACTGTATCTCAGATTCAATTGCCAATGTAGATTCAATCCTCTCCTCTTAGTAAATTGCTACAGGAGTTTTATTTCAGCTGCTACTCTTAGGGCAGTATTGAAAAATTACGAGAAACTACTACTTCTCAGGGTCGGCAACATATTTGCAATCTCAGGATTGATCTAATAATCTCAGAGCCTTTTTTTTCGAGGGGAAATCTTCTCAAGAGCGTCTTCGTTAGGGGAAGAAGCCGGGTTATGTAAGATTAGCTACTGCATGAGAGGACACCCACTAAAGACTTTGAATTTGACGTAGAGACCTCGTCGTGTTGTTCTCCTAGCCATTATTTTTAGTTTAATGTATTTGACCTTACATTTGTAATGTTTTTATTTGTGCTAGTTCTAATAATTAATATTTGTTACTTTATTACCTTGTTATGTAACTTAGTTTTAAGTATTATTGTATTTTATGTTTAAAAAAATTACCTTCTGCTGGAGTTTCTTTCGGCGCTTCTTCTCCGCAATTATGGTCTTGTCCGAAGCACTTAGTACATTCACTCAATAAAAATGTTGAGCATACTTAGAACCTTGTCATTGTAAATGTCATTGTCATTGTCAGTCATGTGTGTCATTTGATGTTTTGTTTGAAGTTTACTATGACAACGCACTAAAGTGCTTAAGATTTTCGTTGGGGTACTGTACATTCACTCTATATTACTGACGTGTAAAAGAGCCCGTTTGTGGCCAATTTATTGAATAAATATTTTGATTTTGATTTTGAAAGCCCCCTTGGTCTACCTCGGCGCATTTGGGCAGCTTTGGGACCTTCAAATGTGGGCCAATACAGTCTTAGGTCCTGCTTACTATCAGGCTAACCGCCTCGTTTGCCATCTCCATGACACATGTTGGCTGAATAAGAATGTCCAAAACTTTAGCAAACTAGATTTTAGATCTTTCGAAACACATTAGAAAGAGCAAAGCGCATCTGTGTAAAGGAGACAACACACCTTTACCTCCCCACACGTGTTCACAAACGAACACAAACGATACCAAACCAACCTAACTTGTGTTAAGATTCAATTTTATCTAACAGCCAATGTCTTTATGTAAATAAGGGGGATGTATGCATCCTAAATAAATATACGGCGTGTCGGTAGCTTCCACTGTGATTGTAGCGAACCCAGCTTAAAAAGACCCCTCGTTTCCAAAGCTTTTGTATTAGCAACTGTCAATCGTACAGGTCTTATTCAAATGGCGGATTAAACAATGCTTCTGGTATTTTGGGGTTAGCTTTTAAATTTTTCATTTGTTTTTCGTTTTACCAACAAAACAAGTAGCGTCAGTGTTATGTTACGGAAGGTCAAAAAGGAAGAATGTTGGGAATTACGCATTCTTTGTGTGACCTAAAATCCTGCGTTACTTCAGGGTAAAAATAGCGTATTGAATTTACTGGATGTAACGTAATGGACCCAGTAATGGAGAAGGACCAATGATCGACACTGATTCTTATTTTACAGAAGATAATTTTTCATTTGTTTTGGAACAATCATTTTTTGACCATAACAATATGATCTTTGAATTAAAAGTTAACTGTCGATTATTGGTGCATGTCAGCTTAAAGTGTCGAACACTGGTGCCATTACGTTATTCAGAAATTAGGAAAATACAACGCCATTTACTATGAAAGAATTCGTTAGTTCTAAGACTACGATGCTGCGATTCCACAAACAGTAGACACATAAGCCGCGTATCCACTAGAGGCAGCCTCGGGTCGAGCGGCTGCCTCGCTCCGAAGCCGCGCAAGTGGAGACGCTGCCTCAACCTGAGGCACGCCGCCACGACACGAGGCAAATTCGTCGCCGCGAGCCGAGCCGTATTTTGTCGGTTTTTTTTCCGTGTTCAGAGGAGCCTCAGTCCGAGACGTGCATTTGATGGAAACGGGCGTGTAAACTGCGCATATTGCGGGTCAAGCTGAGGCGACTCGCTTCGAGCTGATCCGCAACGTGCCTCGAGCCTTTGCCTCAGAGCGAGCAGCCTCAAACTGAGGCAGTTTGCCTCAAGTTGAGGCTGCTCGGCCTAAGTCTGCTCAAATGGATACACAGCTATAGAAACACAAGCACCCAAATACAAATTAAAATTATCCCTTATTTTCGCGTCAGGGGTAAAACGTCGATGCAAAACAGCAAAATCTATTAAAATTAAATAACTATAGAGAAATCCTTACCTATACCCAACAAATTTTAACTAGGTACACAATCGTCGTAGCCTTAAAATCACATAGACTTGAGTCAAACGGTACACCCAGACAAATGATTCCCACTTGTACCTAATTTGCATACAGGGAATCAAAGATGGCGTCCCAATCAGACCTGTATGACTGTGTTTGGGTGGCGGGGCTGGGAGCCCTTTGATGTCTGAGGCACCTGAATTGAATGTTTTGGTGGATAAGGTGGATAGGATTGTTTTTGAGGGAATTTGGTTTAGGCGTGTTTTTTGTTGTGTTAAAAAACGTTCGAAACATCGTTGAACCCTTATCGGCGTAAATTGTGGAAAATATTATACAATACATACATAATGAACGCCAAAAAACTAAATACGGAACAGTACTTACATTTTAATTACAGGGACACGTTTTATAAAGCTACAAGTTACAATTTTACAGGTCTTAATTGGCAACACTGCTCAAATGGCTGGTCGTCATTGGTCGAGGTTGTGTCAAATGGAAACTTGTAACCTGTAAATTGTAATTTGTAGCTTTATAAAATAGGCCCCAGGTATACAACATGCGGTCTTACCTAAATAGCGATCTCTTCCAGACAACCTTGGAATCCCTGTCTCTAATAGAAAAGGACACAAATAGGTACACAATATGATGATGTATATTATGTCAATTTTAAATACTACACAATTCAAATGTGTGCAAAATGTTTTTTCCAACCACAATGCGGTAAGGGCAAAAATAAGTACCTATGAGTTAATTGTTTGTCCTACTAATATAATAAACAGTTACGGTACTAGACAGGATACAATAGCGGCCTTTACACGTAAAGTTCGGACCGTGGGAAACGCCACGCACCGTTCAAATCTTCGTTCCGAACCGTAATTTTACTATTAGTACAGTTGCATTTACACGTACGGTTCGGAACGAAGATTGAAACGGTGCGTGGCGTTTCCCGCGGTCCGAACTTTACGTGTGCAGGCCGCTAATTAATTAAACAATACTTAACTTTTTTTTGCGTGTGAAGTAGTAATAACTGCATTGTTTTACTGTTGTCAACAGTATCAATGTTCAGAAACTACATGGTTGTGCAATGTGTCAGGATTGACCCTTTATCTGCCTCGTACTATAGTTAAAATTACAAACAATAGGGTAGAATTAGAAGTACCGTTTGTGGCCAATGTACCCTTTTTCGCCATTTAAGGTTGAAATGAGCATCACACATACTTACTGTAAAATTAAAAATATTATTCATAAATAGTTAAGACTGAAAATTAATTTAAAGATGGGTGATTCCACGGGCGTTTCAACCGCTGTCAGTCCCTAGTATGAGTATATTAAAGAAATCTGCCATAATATGGTTGAAATTCGATCAATTGTGATAAGAAATACGGTTACGTACATCTATATATATAAAAGGCTAAACTGACTGACTGACATACTTATCAACGCACAGCCGAAACTACTGTACCTAGAAACTTGAAATTTGGTACATGGGTTCCTTTCATGATTGTAGTGAGCACTAAGAAAGGATTTTCCGAATATCGACCCCCAACGGGAAGAAATGGGGGGTAGTAGCGGGAAACTAATTCTACGCGTACGAAGTCGCGGGCGTCCTCTAGTCTTAGTATAAAAGTCTGCTGCTTGGTGTAGGTCATTATTTCAATATTTATGACTAGGGACTGACGACGGTTGAAACGCCGTCCGTGAAATCACCCAGATAGAAGAAATATGTTTTTAATTTCATGATAAAATTTAGAGTGGCCGAAAACGGTGTAATGGTGGCCAAAACCGGTACTTTTACCCTACCTTAACTAAGCAATACTTTAAACAATGTTTACTTACATATACCTGCAATGCAACACACACAAACATGGTAACGTACAGATTGTATCCGTCACTTCACGCAAACACATGCCCTTGAGTAAATATATGCCACATACGATATTTATAGACCATGTTTAGGCATTTCGGGCCGAGCTTTATACCAACTTAACTCACCTACCATCCATCCCAAACTGAACCTTATTGGTAAAGTTACAACGGTTATAAGATTCGTAATGTAATGTTGGCAAACTTGTATCGCTGCTCGAGCATAAAGGGCCCCATTCACGGCCCATGAAAGCCTGTCTCATAGACAAGAGAGGTACAGACGCGGTAAAAATGATTTATATCGCGTAGATGGCTTATCGAATGTCGAAGTTTGGGGAAGGTAGATGGTGTTTGGATAAAAAATGTGTCGTATAGTTCTCGACATATTTGGGTATGAATTGGATATGATAGCTCTGTATTTTTTTTAATATTTTCAACAATTGTAATAGTAAGAGATATTTACTACCTATCTATTTAGCAACGAACGGATGGATGGATTAGATTAGATTTTTGGATGTTTCCTATTAATTCTAATTCTAATTTTAATTATGGCTTTCACTCCTGTTAAGGTGTATTTCACCAATGTCAAGTTATTTAAAGACACTCCCATGGACTTAGATAAATAAGTCCATGGATATCACACGCGAGGACAATTGTTAGTACAAGAGTATTTTCTCTAATGGACTAAACAGAAGCACATGGGGGTAGCTCTACGCGCTTCTGTCAAGTCCCTTCCTATTAATTTCAGGATGACTTCTTCTATATAAGTACCTATTTTACGCGGAATAGAAAAAAACAGTGGAAGTGGCATGAGCCTCGCTTAGTATCAGACCTGTTGTCGCCAATACTCAAACTATCATAAAAACAACACGCCACCATGGAAAATGTTTTTGGTGCGGCTATCGTTTTTACATTCCAAAATAGCACAATAAAGAATGCTTCTGGATTTATTTCCTATTTTAGAAATATCGAAATATTGAAACTCCGCATAACCGTGCCATACGTTACACGCCCACTTGACACTTCTACTGTTTTTTCTGTTTTGTGCTATTTTAAGTAAGTTTATCTTTGTCTATTACCCATACTCAGGACAAAGCTAGAGCTTAGTTAGGAACTAGGTCAATTTGTGTGATAGATTTTTATTAAGAGGGTTAATGATTTCAACCTGTATGTATATATAAATATGGCTCTGTGTTGGTAAACGTTGAACTCATGCCTCGATGACTGCTCAGCTGCCTAAATAACTACGTCACAAAATACTTTAATGGCGGATTCAAAACCCAATAACTGAATTAAAATATGACCGTATTATCGTATCACGTCACGTGTTCAGAATTGAATATTAACTGGCTCTTCTAACTAATAAAATAACCCAGCGAAAGACAAGCAAAATGATCTTGTTATATATAACAATCACCTTTTTATGTTAGTGCAAATCACTTTTCTATTTATTAATAGAAAAGTGATTTGCACTAACATAAAAAGGTGATTGTTATATATAACAAGATCATAATAATTAATTGTTGTAGGGAAAGCTATCTAAGTATCTAATTATATTTAATTAGATACTTAGATAGCTTTCCCTAAATCAAAATCTTTGCTTTTTTATTTAAACCTAAACATAAGCCTTTTTCCTAAACCCTGTAACAAACTCAACACTTTCCATAATAAAAAGATTGAAATGTCCCATGATAAATGATAAAACGTCGCGTTGTTCCCAACTTCGGTCATAACTCATAAACTGTTTTGATTCCAACACGCCTCCGGATTCCTTTCCGACTTTTTTACACTCACTTCGAAAACAATCTTAAGTGTACTTACGTCTTTATAAGTTTAATCTGGTTTTTGTTTTAGTTACATTCTTGTCTACTTAAACCTCCAATACCTCCATTTTTCTTTTTTTTATTAAGTCCCTAGATTTTATGACGGCTTTGTGGTATTTTGATCTAATAACAAAGACAAGAATGTCGACGAGCTGTACGTCGCACCAATCAAACTAGACCAAACACACAAGCGACGGGTAGCGATTTAAATACAAGATGCTAAAGAGGGTTTGCGATTTTCAAAAAATAGGGTCTGCACATGTAAAGTTCGGACCGCGTGAAACGCCACGCGTCGTTCCAATCTTCGTTCCGAACCGTACGTGTAAATGCAACTGTAATAGTAAAATAGTAAAAAAATTACGGTTGGGAACGAAGATTGGAACAGCGCGTGGCGTTTCCCGCGGGTCCGAACTTTACATGTGCAGGCCCCTATTTTTTGAAAATCGCAAACCCTCGTAAGCATCTTGTATATAAATCGCTATCCGTTGCTCGTGTGTTTGGTCTAGTTTGATTGGTGCGACGTACAGCGGCGGTTCGAACTTTAAATGTAAAGGCCGCTATTAGATGCTTACGCTAGCGTTAGCGATATTCGAAAACTGTCGAAATGTATAGGATTGACGTAGGTAAGGTTACCAGGCCCAAAAATAGAAAAACCGGACACTGAATCATATTTAGCCGGACATTTTGCCTTTAAAGCCTGACATTGGGTTTTAAAAGAAAAAATGGAGATTTAAATATTTGTGTATTTATTACTGATATTCATGTGATACCTACTTAATTTACTCTTAATTGTATGTTATTATCAGTGATGGGAAATAGGTGAGCTAATTTACCTAAACTTGACGCATATTCATTCATGCGTGAGTGAGATGGGAATACATTATTGAATGAACATGCATCAAGTTTAGGTAAATTAGCTCACCTATTTCCGATCACTGGTTATTATGAATCGCATCGGGCCCACTCCGCGCCGCCGCCTGTAACGTGAGATCATGCGTGTCCGCGTGAGTCGCTCGCGCACTTTCGTTCGGCAACTTTTGGCGAGGCAGGGTTGACCAAAAGCCAGACTTGTATTTGGCAGGACACGACTGTAAAATGCCGGACATGTCCGCCTAAGGCCTGAGGGCTTATTGTCTAACGCACTCGCAACCGCCACCGGTTTCAAACTGGAGCAATTATTTTCATTTTGTATGCAGACAAGCCTTCGATTTTCAAAATGAAAACGTACGTGATTGCGAGTGCGTTAGACAATAAGCCCTCTGGTATCCCTAGACGCAAGTTAACAATCTATCCCGTGTCAACCGCTTTTGTCAATTCATTAAGTCCGTTTTTGAAAATCGCTATTGTCAGCTTTATGCATCTGGCTTAGGCCCAAGGGCTACCTACTGGTCTGAATGCTATTGCAGACCAGTGTAACAGATCCAAGTCAACCTGCATTGTTTGCGAGCCCAGGGATCAAGTATAGCTAGTACGACGTTGTTTTCCGATGACGTAGCTTATAAATAATAACGCCTTTAACAAAAAACCTTCAATTGTTTTTTTTTCATGTTGACCACACTGCCCACGAATTATGATGGTATGTAGTAATTTGACGCTTGCTTCCCCTCCCCTTCCCCTTCCTCCCCTTAATCCCTTTTCACAGTATATTAGATCACCCATTCACCGCCCGACTTCCTACTTTTTATACATAATTGACACTATAATAAGGTCTGTGGCATTGTAGAACTACTTGGGGTAATCCGGGGATTTGTCCATCTGGACGAGCAATGCTAGACGGATCGTCGCTTTGTGGTTTATTTCGGTTTTTAAGGTGGTCTATGTCTACAAAACGAAGAAAAATCTGGATTGTATTGGGGAGAAATTTTATAATGAACGGATATTTTTTTATGGTATAAAGAAGGTAATCGAGCATCCAGGCCACCTGATGGTAAGTGGGATCTGTGACTTAGACATTTGCACTCTCAAGACTACAATCTTAACACTGCAATCCTAAAACCGAAAACGCGTTGCCAACCCTGAGGATCTTACGTAGGGTCTTGGTAGCATAATTGGTAATGCGCCTGCATTACCCCGGATTGCCAAAGAGATATAGGTTCGAATCCTGTCTTAGACCGACGATTTTTTTTTCGATTAAACTTAGTTTGATGTAGCGTCATTAAAACATTATGACACCGTTTTCTCACCCAAACACTATCATATTATAACATCATCGTTTTTTCGCAGACGAACGGAAATTAAACACCGAAAAAAAAGGCCAAAAACCATGATTCATGCCCAACTCCATTACTTTCAGTAGAAAGCTGCTTATCAGCTATCTCCACACGGCAGCAAAAACAATATAGGGTAATCAAGACGAATCGCTCCCATATCTGCCTACGGGGGTCGATCGTTAATCACTTCGGTTGCGGCTAGAGCACTACCACCGACTGGGTACCGGTTTTCGATATTATCGAAAAACCGGAATTACAGTCAAAAAACTTAAATACCGGTTATTCGATGTTTATGTAAAATGCAAAAATCGATACGAATCAAAACGTTCGTTTATAAAAACTTTATAGTTGTTTTACTCATACTCATACTCACACTCATTTATTTATAATATCAAATATTACATGTCAATTTATTAATTACTACAATATCTAGTTACCTACTTACACTAACAACAACACAATACCAAAAATTACAAAAATAGGATTATTCATTATTATAAGAGTAAAACTCATTTATGTCATAGAACGCCTAAAAATATAGATATATAGATAATTCAGAAATTCTTAATATAAAACAGCCTATTAGTGTATACTAAAATTACTCAGCACATTTACCCATACCCACCAATCTATATCAAAGAACCGAGAGCTAAACCTGAGCTCCAAATACCGTTTCGACTTCTACTTCAGCTTTCATTTTTCTAAAGTAAAAGTTGATTAAACATTAAACAATCTATATTTTACGCATAAATACCAAAAACAACCGGATAACCGATATTTTAAATTTCTTCACCACAAAATTACCGGTATTAGCGTAAAACTCCGATAGTTTATGCTCTAGTTGCGGCCAGCCGGGCAAGCACACCGGCCTCGGGTGAAGCATCAGCTAACGTCGAAGGCTCTGGGGATTAACTGGTCTCGATGCGAGGAGTCAGGAGTGGATCTGTGGACGATTGTCTGTTTAAGCGAATACTAGTTCAATGTTAAGTGAGTTTTTGATTAAAATGCAGATTAGTTTGTAGTGAGTATGTCTATTGTCTCTTGAGGCTAACATCCGTATTCACAAACAATACTTCAGGGATCCTTCACTGAGTAAACGCAATGCGTTCAATACAGCTTTGTGGTTCGTCCTTTTTGACCGACCTTTTGTTTATGAGACGATTTGAACCACCCTGTGCGTTCGTGAGCACTGTGAGACCTCATAGTGACGTTTGTGAATACGGGTGTAAGTAAACTGAAGTGAAGTGATGCACGTTGATTTAAAAAACAGTTACGTAGAATGAGGTTTTTATTAAGTATCCTGTATTTTGCACAGAGGATACGCAAACTAGGCGTAGGAGTGCGGTAGCCGAAACATACCGCGATATAAAATATTTATTTAAAAAAAAAATAGTTTTCTAAATTTTTCGTAATAAGGTTAGTTTTTTTAGCTAACTCATGTTTTTCTATCTCACTAGAGTATACAGGTTGAGCCATGACCTTTTGTACGAGTACTATGGCTGCGACGTACACAGGCGATTGAGATTGTACCTAGTTTGTAAGTTAGTTTGATTTTGTTCTTTTCCACTAAATATGATAATTGAATGTGTTAAATAAACGTTTTATCTATCTTTAAAATTACACGTTGATCTTTGTATCAATCAATCAAGGATTAATCCCCAAGCTACAAATGCTAAATCCAACCCAACAGCAACAATACGATCAATTTGTAATATAAGCAAAACCAGTCAAGTAACTAAACGAAACGTCCACTCAATCTGAGCAAGTCACCGCCACTGTCCCGTGTTTAGTTTTACCCCATTGACATACCAGGGTCACGACCGACCACGATCCTCCATCCGTCATCGTTACATTACAGCTGTCCACGGGACATGACCAGCGCAGAATGAACCTTCAATTGTTCCAATATCTTCACACATATAGATCATACTATAGTGGGCAGTTGTGGAACATAACCAGTTGGACAAGGTCCTTGTATGGTTGTAATGTCTTAGCTTTTGCTAAAATGGAAGCAGCTGGGAGTTGTACAGTTGTCAATATCTTCGAATGCTTAGATCATATTATAATGGATAATATCTGCAGCTGCAAAATGATCATTATAACATGGACTTTATACTCCACCTAATTCTTTGAATAAGTGGACCATGTTAAAAAGGATGTCGGCTACATGACCAGAAAGACACGGAACTACAAAATAGCCAATGTCTTAGACAACATAGATGCAGTTATAATGGTTGGTTTTGAATTGCAGAATAACCAGTGAAGAATGAACCTTAAATTGAGTCTTTTATCGTCGAAAGCGCAGACCAAGTTACGATTGACATTATCGTCGCGCTGTAATTGCATGACCGGTATATTTAGACACTTACGCGTTAAAAACGTCTTTGAAATCAGAGTAGATGGAGAGGTTTAGTTATGTTGGTTACGCTAGCAAACCGCATGTAACTGATCATTTGTTATAATAAATGATTTGCGAATGGCAAAGACAATGATATCGGTGCAATTTGTATCGATTTACGAAGGATTTAATCGATTAAGAAGTAATTAGGCACGGAAGTTTGGTTTGTGAATCATGATGACATATTTAAGAGTAAGGCTGGGTGCTATAAAACATTTTGTAGACCTGAAAACTATTAATATAACACTTTCTCGTGTAAATTATTAACTAACTGAACTTTATTATAAATGCAACGCAGACACGTCACGGTGCTAGTAAGTATATCGGGGAGGGGGGACAATCTTAGTAGGGAATGCAAAAAACCGGTTATAACCGGATTTAACCGGTTATTTTCATACTAAAATGGTTAATAGCCGGTTAAATTGCATTCCCTAAATCTTACACAAATTGACTTAGTCGCAAACAAAGCTCTAGGCTTGTTCTATAGGTCTAGACAACGGCAAGCATACTTATATAGATAAATAAATACATACTCAAATACATGGAAAATATCAAAGACATACTTGCGGTCATCATACCAATATTTGCCCTAACCGGGAACTTAACTCGGTACTGCTAATTTCGAAGGCAGCATTTCACTCACTTCACTACCAACAACACTAACCGCGATATTAGAACAAAGACTTACGATCGGACTTAGAGACGATCAATTCGCCCTTTTAAAAAAAGAAATGAAAAGTCGTCACTAACTTCAATCTGAGTGCTACCGATAAAGAAACTATTTTTGGTTTTCATAATGAACATATTATATGACTGTACTATAATGAAGCCATAACACAACCAAGCAGAGGTTCGCATCGTGCGTGTCTTTGATGGCGTACTCCATCTGATGGCTGGAGCTCCGTTTAGTGTTTATGGTCCGTTTTGTCTTTGCCATTAACGACACGGGGGTATTTTTTGCAGGTTTTTTGTGGATCTATTCAATCCTTACTATTAGGCATTAGTAAGTGAGTGGAAGGGTCGGAAGGGGCCGCCCTAGACGTACTTTTTCGAATCAAATCGGAGAAATACTGGAAAAGGGCCGAATTTTAAGTACCCGAAACCGACGTGCGTGCATGACTCGATGTATGAATGTGGAAGAAGCGAAAGAGATTTGTCAAGATCGTAGCAGGTGGAAAGAAGTGGTCTGCCTACCCCTCTGGGAAACAGGCGTGATTTAATGTATGTATGTATGTAGGTATAAACAAATTGGGTGTAGGGTAGAAGATAATATGATGGTAGCGATTCGGACGGACCCTGCACAAGGTCCAACCACCACTGAAACGCTAAAAATATTCATGGGTTTGGTTTGGTTTGGTAACGCATCATTTGATCGAATTTTATTTCATCGAACGCTATTTTCTGCTGAAACCATGATGAATTCAGGATATCTGAAACATTTTTTAAGTTAGTTAGGTTAGGTAAGACTTGTGCGGGAAAGGTGATTCGACAAAATATAGGCACCCGTTTGGGTTCCCGTAAATAAAAAAACCGGTCAAGTGCGAGTCGGACTCGCGCACCGAGGGTTCCGTATTGAAGATAATATGCTTGGTAACCGCAAAAGATAATAATCATTTTGTTATGAGCTTTATTTTCCAGGCAATAAGGTCGATTTTGACTAGCCTAAATTTTAATACAGATTTTCTTAGTTTTTTTGTTATTTCTCAAAAACTGTAAATAATGAACACTTTATTTTATTTTTCCCAGAAAACAAGTAATTATCTACTTATACGTTAGGATTTTTTTCAGAATTTTTGATTAATAAACTTCGGAGATAAAGGGGGGGGGAACGGTCATTTTTTGTACATTTTTGGCTATAAATCAAAAAGTACATCACAGAATTAAAAAAAAAAATAGTTTTGAAATGTGCAGATTAAGACCTTTCATATGACACCCCATTTGCTATAATCGAACCACTTTCATTTTTGAACCCCCCATTCTAGACCCCTTTTCAATTATTAATAAAATTAATTTCATATTTTTTTTACTACAAATAGATGCGGGCAAGCAAGTTGTACAACTATGCCAAATTTCAAGTTGATAGCATTTGTAGTTGCTGAGAAAACCTGCTGTGACATACAGACAGACAGACAGACAACGAAGTCTCACCATAAGGGTTCCTTTTGTACCATTTTGGTACGGAACCCTAAAAAGCGACGAGGTGAGAACATCCTCTTGTGTATTTTTGTTTGAAGTCGATTAATAAATGACTTTTTCTTATTTAAATTACCTACAACCGGTAGACTTTATCCAAGTTTTGAGGAGAAACGCGCGAATTCACGTTCGCTCATTGTAAACGCAGGGCGCAACGCAAACTTAAACAAGTGCGGGTGCGTTTGACAGCCGATAAATTAGAATGTATCTACGTCGATTACGAGTGGTTCACGCAGGGTTGACTCGGCGCGAAAACACGTTCGTTACACGTTGGCGGGCAAAGTTCGCCTTTGCACATCCCTGCCATATTATTGTCTTTTTTTTATTTGTTATCTCTTTTGTTATAGCCTAACGGTGGTATTGATATACAATGTTTTGTCCTTATCTGTCAAATCCAAATATCACAATGACAGTTAAGGACAAAACATTATATAGCTATACCACCGTTACTCAACGTTTATTAGTATAAGGGGGTAAGTGGTTGTAGTCGTTGTATTGTTTAAATACTTACTGCCTAAAACTGTTTAATAAATTCTTATATATTTTTTATCAATAGTTTAAATTAAACCTAGAGTAACGCAATACAAATTGTAACAAGAGGATTTTTATATTTACCAATAAATAAAATTAATAAAATTGAGTCAAATGTTTGTAGGTTACATTTTTGCTATATTTAGCTAGAGTCGAACATCCCATTTTTGATTACATACAATACGAGTACATAGGTACCTAAAGATTAACTATCTTTAAAAAAAAAACCATTGGGCCGGTTTCTGACTGAGATGAAGAACTTACGGTAGGTAACTAATTACCAGGGATCGGAAATTCGGGGACATATTTACCTAAACTTTGGCGGCGGCGTTGTTATTCAGTTGTATGGAGGCGGACTCAATTTTAATTTATTAGTAAAAATCCCGGGATTTCTAAATAAACAATTACGCCAATATAAATTCATATGAAGGTACTTTCATTAACTATTTGAAGTTATTTTCCATGCATAGATTTACTACATGTTATTGAATATAACCACATACATACAAAATGATATTACAGTCCCCACGCATTTTATAGATTCCCGGAATCCCGGAACTTATATTATTAAAATAATACTTTTAAGAAGCCGACTCCATATTCCTTAACTTTTTCCGGGATTTTGCCAAGTTTAGGTAAATATGTCTCCGAATTTCCGATCCCTGCTAATTACACAAAAGATCCCATAGGCCCAGAGTGTATCCAGCATTACCCCACTCAGAAATAATTCCTAAATTGAAAGTTTTCTCTACAATAGCCCACCGCCAGTGGCACCCCTATCAAAACGCTGGATTACCGCGCGCTGCCCGCTCCCCTCCCGGCCGACGACCCCGTCTGCGAACGACCTGTCATAACATTGTTCGAGGACTTGATAAGAAATATAGCTGAGAGCTAGCCTAGTTAGATATCTTAGTGTAAGTGTCGTATAAAAACTGGCGTACTCTTTTATTTGTTTTTTTCCGTAGCTTTATCGCTATTTCTTAAGGCAGTATTTGTTTTAATTTTACAATATTATCATTCTTGTTTTTCTTATGGCATATACCTAGAAGGCAACGACCTTATAATAGGCTCTAAGTCTCTGAGGATCTACAAATACGTGTAAACTAAGGACCAAGATGTACACTCAACTAATTTGAATCCTAGGCCACTATAGAACTATGTCAAAGTGACATTTTAATTCAATTCTTAAGAAGTCTTACGATTTGAATCATTACGTCACTAGGAAATAGTTTCATAATGGCCTGGGATTCAAATTGGTTGACTGTACCTACCTAATGTTTCTATGATAGTCGTTTTACCGGAAAACTTACTTTAGATACTAGCAAAGATATTTGAGTGACAATAAACTCGTTCCATTTTCAAACTTGTATATGAAAAATCGTGATAAAGAACT
Source organism: Acleris cristana (assembly GCA_948252455.1). Classification (NCBI taxonomy): domain Eukaryota; kingdom Metazoa; phylum Arthropoda; class Insecta; order Lepidoptera; family Tortricidae; genus Acleris; species Acleris cristana. The sequence continues at coordinate 17,436,201 of OX411775.1, read as the reverse complement.
ACTTAATTGTCATTAATTGACTGAGTGCATCCTTTAAAACTGTTAGGGCCACTTGCACCACAAATTTAACACCGGGTTTATCCACTAACTCGAGTTTAGTAGACGTCAGATTCATACGAAAACTGTCATTTTAACTCGAGTTAGTTTCTTAACCCAGTGTTAAATTTTTGGTGCAAGTGGCCCTTACTAGGTTATTTTTAAATAGCGAACAAGCAAAAAACCTAACCCCAATCAGTCATTTCTAGGGACCACTATGCTAATTTTTCAATTATAAAAAAAACACTGGCTACCAAATCGCCATTAAACACAAATTCTATTTTCAAAAGACATCCCAAAAAACTATTGTCTAGCCACACATGGCGATACAAATGAGCACAGCGGGCGACTGTTTTTATAACCGGCCAGTCATTTCTCAAGGATGCCTCGATATGCTCCCGCTGGTTAAGATTTGCTCTGGAGTCGATTTACATGATGTAAAAAAGATGGCGGACATTTTGCTAATTTAACGTTAACCTGTACAAATGCGGGCAAATAATTATATGTTAAATTATAAAATGATAAAACGACTTCAAATTAGTTGTAATTAGGAGTTACGTTAACCAAGGCAAGGATTCCATGAGCAGATCTTAATGAAGTTAGAATAGTTGTGATAAACCTATCGCCGGTTCACAATAGGCGTAGAAATGACGTAATAAAGACGAATTGAAAACCTCCTCCTTTTATAACGTCAGATAACAATGCGTGTCATCTTTTAAGAAAGATGATTATCTCATGTAACTTTTTCAGTAGTAAGCTTTCCTGGTTATCAGGATATAGCTTTATTACTTTGTATTTATTTAGTAGTAATAAATAAATAAATAATGAATCTTAGAGCACAATCTTACACAAATTCACCTAGTCCCAAACTATGCTCTAGGCTTGTACTAAGGGTATTAGCCTATTAGGTAACGATAAAGCAACTTAAACAGAGAAATATATACTTATATACATAGAACTCACCCAAAACTCCAAAATAAATACTTGCACTCATCACACAAATATTTGCCCTGACCGGGAATCAAACCCTGGACCGTTAGCTTCGTAGGCAATGTCACTAACAGCTAGTAGGCTAACTGCGTCAAGTAATTACTTAGAATTAAGATGAGATTACTCTATCTAAAGTAACCAATGATAAAACCTCAAACTAATAACCGAAAGTGATCAATAAAACAATAAAATTAAGTAATGATAATGGACAAGGCAAAGAAAAAATTAAGATTTAGAACTGCCATAAAATCAATATAGTCATCATTAAAAAAACATCCTTATCCCTGGCCACTTAAAGGTGATATTACATGTGTCACAATAAATCTGAATACTCGGGATTTATCGATAAAGGATGGGCCACAAATAACTTGGACGGCGTCCGACGACTTTTCTGATTGCTTTGGCGAATTTCGACAAGAGAATAGATGTGTGTCGTAAATTATTGGAGTGATGTCGGATGTCAGTATGCCAATATGGAAATGACGCGTTTTTTAAACGAATGTAGACGTTATGCAAAGCCGAAAATATAGTTTAGTGCCTGTAGAGATGGTAGAGACAATATAATGTCAAGTGATTGTAAGCAGAATCTTCCATTTAATCAATTTACGACCTTATTATAGACTGTCATTTCGATGTTACAATAGCGGCCTGCACACGTAAAGTTCGGACCGCGGGAAACGCCATGCGCCGTTCGAATTCGAATCTTCGTTCCTCCGTTTTTTACTATTTGACTATTACAGTTGCATTTACACGTACGGTTCGGAACGAAGATTGGAACGGCGCGTGGCGTTTCCCGCGGTACCAACTTTATAGCGGCCTTATAAAGTTCGGACCGCGGGAAACCCCACGCGCCGTTCTAATCTTCGTTCCGAACCATATTTTTTTTACTATTTTACTATTACAGTTGCATTTACACGTACGGTTCAGAACGAAGATTCGATTCGGTCCGAACTTTACGTGTGCAGGCCGCTTATGTGCGCAGGCCGCTATTGTCCCGAAGACGCTGGCAGCATTTCCTAGCTGAATAGTCAAACTAACGTGTTGAGACAGGAAACTGCCAGCTTTCCGGTCTGCCGTGACATCAATTACCATTTATGTCAACTATTTTTTTTTCAGAGTTATAAAATTAATCAGGTGATAGATGACTGACTTTAAATTAAAAAAACCATCAAAATAAACTGCGTACTAATACTAACTAACCATCTGAAATTATACTCTTATGAATAACAGCGCATTCAACCCAAGCTCTGCAGTCTCTGCACCTTACGTAGGCTGGATGCAATTTGAGCAAATCGTTCCTTGCTGAGTCACTGATACCTAACCTAGAAATTATCCTACACCTTGTGTGGGAACGCAATTACACTAAGGATGTATTCCTTGTCTTATTTTATTCTAGCGAAGAAAATACTGCCTATAATCTTTCATTCTCAAATTGTAGGGCGCTTTACAGATTCTGTGGTATAACAAGAATGATTTGTACACAAAAAAGATATGTATTTACCTATATTTTTTAAAGTCTAGAGAACCAGTTAATAATTTTATTACACTAGACAAATAACTTTATTTAGGTAAATAAATCATAATGTGCAAATAAAGACATTAAAAATAAGTGTTTAGTTATGCCTAGAACCAGCTAAATAAACACAGTGAAAGCCTGTAACATGTTAACTCTATGTTTAAAATAATAATAATAGACTAATTTCTCTATCGTGAAAAAATACCTCTACTTATTGTTTTAAAACAAGAAAAAACTGAAAGTTTATCGAACCGTTTATGATATACTGTATCATTATGCATTACCCTTGGAAAAAAACAATGTTTTCGCATAACCCTCTTACCTGTGGGCGTGTTACTGAAGTTATTATCGCACATAAATCCTTAATGATTGGCTCGAGATAAGTGGCCATTACAAGTGATCGGTGTAAATGAGGCGTCACGACGAATTAGGGCTTGTTGCGGACCTAATGCGTCGGCAGTTATGGGAGTGTTTGGTTGTTACTTTGAAAATCGAAGTTCGAAGCTACTCAGCTCCGCCCCTGTCACTCGTCATTCGAGACTGAATTGAGAGAAAGAGATTAAGCTAACGTAACTTCGAACTTGGATTTTGAGAGTAGGGCCTCAGGGTCGGTGACCTTTATAGAGTTCCTTTATAGGCTAGGGAGTCTATTTCGAATCGTTCGATTCGACACTGTAATAATTGTTGACGTTATAGAATAGAATAGAATAACTTTATTTCGGACAATAAGGCCCATATTTACGAATAATTTACAGACTATCGTACATAACAATGTACCTACCTACAACTTAAAAATAATATTACTATTAAAATACTAGTTGCTGAATGAGCTAACACAATGTGTATTATAGTAGAGGCCTGGGGTGTTATTCTCTGAAAAGCAAAGGTGAGCGAACGCAGGAGTGAATTCCAAGCGGCGAGTTTAAGAAGTCCCGTCCGAGCGAACAAAACACATATTAGCGAGTGCATTCTCAATTAGGCAGCCTTATACGTTCGAGACGACATGCTGCCAAATTGAAAATGCACGCCCTAAAATGTGTTTTGTTCACTTTGACGGGACTACTTAATCTCGCCGCTTGGACTTCACTCGTTCATTCGCTCACCTTTGCTTCCTGAAAGAATTACACCCCTGTATGGCTTGCCTAGCCCTAATTCTATTTTAGTTTAGCCCATCTCGCTTCGATATCGTTATTATATTGTTGATGCTATAACAGCTGCTACTTTTAAGTTAATAAGTTGACTATACACTTCTACGTACCTACTCGTTTTATATTTCTTTGCTTCTCAAATCGATTATTTATAAACTTTGTTACTGCGTGACGTTAGCAATAACGTAATGAACATTCCCCCCTCCACTTATCCACTTACAACGTGACGGACATAATCCTTATTCTAACTGACAGTGCGAAACACTTTTATTTATTTATCCTTTAACTAACGCCTGGGGTTACTCCGAAACTTTGATCTTTCTCTTTTACTCTTTAGTTATGACGCGATTGATGGAATGGGACAGGTGGCTACTTCAAAATTTTGTATTAGGAAGCCCATTAACAAAAATACAAGAAAAAATTGAAATCTAAAGGGGTTTAATATACTTGGAATGCTGCTTGTAAATTGGGTCACCAGTCGTATAGGCAGCGTGGCCGAGTGGTCTAAGGCGCTGGTTTTAGGCACCAGTCCGAAAGGGCGTGGGTTCGAATCCCACCGCTGTCAAATGTTTTTGTTACTTTTTCTTTTATTATTTTTATCCTATGCTATCCTCATTTTAGAGTAGATTTTACCCGCGACTTCATCTGTGTTTCTTCGAAAAAAAATTTTTTTTTTTTGCGTTAAAGCGGTTTAGACTTAAAAATGTTACATACTTATACACACTTTTGCATTATTAATATAAATAGTATGGATTTTGTCTAACATTTTGTTTTTATTTTCAGGTACTGCTGCTTTTATAACTTTACCTCCGCTAGGACAACATTAAAAGGGGGAGTCTTTATTGCTAAAGATTCAAGCACACTGTAAACTACTTGAAAGCGTAAGTACCAAAGAAAATATTCGTTTAATTTAAAATTCGAACGCCTCGCGTGTGAAAGATACGTATCTCGAGTGCGTATTTCTGCGTATTTCTGCATTCTTTGCGTATCATGAGTGGATGAATTTCAATTTGGACGTTGAAGTCTTTGTTTTACGCTTGTTGGCGCGGTGAGTTGGTACTGAAGTGGATATGAATATTAAATGATATTGAACTTGGGGGGCTGCGGTTCGCATGTAGGCTTTTATTCTGAGAATTAAGTCTTTTAGTGAAGAATTTTATTTGTGTGGCTTTGTACTTATCCTCTTTTTTTTCTAGTCGGTTAATAATAAGGTAAGTTAGGCAAGTTAAATAGGTATGTTATTATTGAAAAAAAAAAAGTAAATTATTATCATTAATTAGGCTAATAATAGTGGCTGGGCAAAGGCCTCTTCTCTTGATTTCCACACGTCTCTGTCTGTAGCAATCTTCGGCCAATCCTTAAGAAAAGCGTCCGACATCCCGTCATCTCCGCTTGGGTCTGCCTCGACGTCTGTAGCCGTCCAGGGCTTCAGATTCAGCTCTTCACTTTACACTTTTCAATCACATTTATATTTTATAAACGTGATAAATTTGACAATGCAAATGCCCCTGGGGCCTGTTTTATAAAGCTACAAATTACAATTTACAGGTTACAAGTTTCCATTTGACACAACCTCGACCAATGACGACCGGCCATTTGAGCAGTGTTGCCAGTTTAGACCTGTAAAATTGTAACTTGTAGCTTTATAAAACGTGCCCCCGGCTGCCGCATTGGCCCGCCTCTGTGGGTGCATGCGACAAACATGCCCGGCCCATGCCCACTTTAGCTATGCAGTCTTTTTACCCACATCAAAAATACCGATAGAAACATAATAATGTATGTTTAAAAAGTTTGTTTGTGCATCTATCTGTTATCGCCGAGCCGATTTCAATGAATTCCGTTCCTATAAAGTCCATTTCAGCGATGGTTTTTATGTATGTTTCACGCAAAACAATTGTTTATTCATGTTATTTGTAAGAATCTAATTTAATTTATAATTAAATACTGTACCTTTTCTTAGATTTAGCGAACTACTGCCTGTTCTAAGGACACTCGACAAAAATCACGATAAATTTGGTCGAGTTAATTCCTAACACCTTCGTAACTCCTGATGTATTCATAACCCTTCCCTCATCGGATTTGGAGACGGATCAGGTTGTTTGTATGGGACGGAACCCTTACTTGCGCACGTGTGTGTGCACTATACTGATAAGGATTTACTCGTTGTATAGTAAGAAGTATATGGATGATTTGCGCTACGTAAAGGTAACGGTAAAAAAAAATTTTGAAAAAATAATTGCTGCCCATTTTTTTTTATTACACAGTCAGCAGCTGTTTATTTAGAGTAATCTTAATAAGTAAATATATTAAAAAAAGACAAAAATGTTAAATAAAGGCTTGTAAAAAATCAAGTTAAAGAAAATTATTTCTATAATTTTGGGTCATTCTTTTTTTAACCGAATAGAAAGAAACGGTTATATATTCGATTGTATTTTTTATGCAATTTCACACCAACCCTTTAGTTCTACTAAAATCATTGTTAGCTATACCGCTTCATTAAAAACCCTTATCCAGTGATTTACCCTTTATTTAATTACGTAAGCGTGTTCTGTTCTCACGCCTTATCGTCTAAAGTTAACATGTCACAGCAACTAAACTATTAACGCCAATAATAAAAGAGTTCTCTCACGGTAAAGTGTCACAGTGACGTTTTGTATGCAAGCGGCGAGTTACTGAGTTTAGTTAGTTGCAGTCATACAGAATTCGTGAGGCGTGCTGGGGGGTTAGTTCAGTTAAGATTAAGAGAAAGGGACAGAACTATAGCAGTTATAAACCTCTGTCCCTTTCTCTCAATCTAAACTGAACTGGTTTAGTAAGTCATGGTAACCCCTGTTAAGCTGAGGAAAGACGCTCATTTAGGACTCACAGTCAGAAACAGTGGCAAACATCATCTGGGGCCTGGGTAGTGATTCTCTCAAAAGCAAAGGTGAGCGAATGCAGGAGTGAATGTCCAAGAGCGGCGTGTTTAAGTAGTCCCGTCAGAGCGAGCAATAGACATTTTAGCCCGTGCATTCTCAATTAGGCAGCCTTATACGTTCGAGAAGCCATGCTGCCAAATTGAATACACGCGCTGAAATGTGTTTCGTTCGCTTTGACGGGACTACTTAAACTCGCCGCTTGGACATTGACTCCTGCGTTCGCTCACCTTTGCTTTTGAAAGAATCACTGCCCTGTTTTATAAAGCTACAAGTAACAATTTTAGAGGTGTAAACTTGCAACACTGCTCCAACGGCTGGTCATCATTGGTCGAGGTTGTGTCAAATGGAAACTTGTAAACTGTAAATTGTAATTTGTGTTTATAAAACAGGCCCCAGATCTCCGCAGAAACTTAGACGAGAAACATGTCATCCGCGATGAAAGACGACGCATTTAGCCCGGATTTACACTTGTAAGTTATTACTGTAATTTCTGAGACGCACCTATGGGTAAGAGTGAGTGGCAAATATCTGCATCTCTGTCTTGCATATAACTTTGTTTCAAAACTTACAGTAATAACTTGCAAGTGTAAATCCGGCCTTATATTAGCTTTGTAAAAGTAATTTTCTTCACCACGTCCCCTTGATGGCATTAGGGTGAATACGGTCCAACCGATCTCAATAAAACCTAGCTAAGATCCATCCTGACCTCAAAAGGCTTTGCAAATGTTCCTCGCACATTCCAGCCGTGTGTCCAACTGTGGACTATGGAAATTCGACTCATTAAAGTCCTGTAGGCGTCGGTCACGTTCAATCCACATTAATACTTGTAACTAACGCTGGATGCACTCGACACACGAACTGACAATCAATGGTTAACGATGTCTTAAACGTTTTGACTTATTTCTAAAAAGAAATTCACTTGTAAAGACACTTAAACAATCTCCACTGTTCTTAACCATTAAATTGAAAAAAATACTATTCATAACACAACATAACATAAACTCACGCCTTCATTCCCAGAGTGGGGTAGGCAGAGCCACCTCACCAACAACTCCAAAAACTTGTTGATAATTCTGTGACCACATTTTGCACAACCGGGCAGTGTTATCCAGTGTATTAGTGACAGGTTGCAAACCCATCGCCTAACAGCACTACACAGCCTTTAGTCCCTTAGTCGTCTCTTACGATATCCACGGGAAGACATGCGGAGTGGCAACATTCTAAACCCGGCACCACACGGGCAATCAATTCAATTTTTGAGTAGTATAAAAAATAGTTACAGAACAAGTCTAACAACAAGCAAGCTTTAAAAAATCCAAATGCTGTTTGGATGATGACGTCAATAGAAGGTTAGTTAACGTGTAGGTATAATTCATAATTCATTATTCTTTATTCAGTAAGAAGTCATTTTTTTGTTGTTTTATTTATTTGTTATATACCGTTTGACTTAAAATCAATATTTTACACATATCTTCGCTAGACTAAACCCCTCGCCTAAGTCTCATGCAATTTAATTAAAAGTATTATTGTTTTTTAAATTTTTAATTCATCCCTTTTTTTGTGGCTTGATGCGATTACCCTGCCTCTATGTTTAAATTAGGTTGATAATATCGAGTGACAGGTATGACAGTCGGGTATAAAATGTAGGGTAACCACACTTTAGGACTTTAATTATTTTATTTTTATTTTATTAGAAAAATAACGATAGTTAAAGAAGGCTAATTATAACAACTGAGTTAGTGTTATACACTATTCATCATTAACTGAGCCACATTCAAGTGTTTTGTATTACCAATTTGAATACCCTGTATTATTATTTCGCCAATTTTACTTTTTAACCCAGTGACACCCGCGAAACTACGATGAATCTAACGACACCTCGCTTGTCGAAATCGAGCCATCTGTTCAGTCTTTACAAGGTAACAAAGTACCATACGTACACACATACAGGTCAAAAACATTACCCTGAAATCAGGTGAGACACCGAACTCAGGCCAACTGAGACAATATGTAATTGTAACTTTTGTAGACCTATAATGACGCGCAGTTTCATTATTTACTTTAAATACATTTGTGTTAGTGCTCTATATCATGAAGAAAATCGAGCACACAAGCCATTGCATCGTTTAATACATATATCGGTATATTGTTAAAGTTAATAAATATTAATCAGCGCGTACAATGTCACACAAATTGACCGTCCCAAACTAAGCACAAGGCTTGTACCATGGGTACTAGCCAATCATAAATGCACTTTTTAGAGGGCTAAAAACAAAAATACATTGAAAATATCCATGTCTCAAGAATAAATATATCAACACAAAGAAATGGACCCCGAGACCGCTAGCTTCGTATGCGTCTTGTGATAAGTATGAGGACACGTCAAGATCATAAAGCAGATCAAGAGAACTAATAAAGAATGCCTCTATAGCAGTAATTCTACCGAAAAACAGCAGTGCCAATGTTAGTTTCGCGGTAGGGTTACCGTATCAGGGTAGCGATTCTTTCAAAAGCGCCGTACCGGTTACCGTATCAGATCGACGGAATAGTTTTGCATGATGTGTAAACTATTTCAATCCATCGTTTAAACACAACAACGCCACACGGTCACACATATTACTGGTGATTTCATACACGGGTACCCGCTACTCCCCCTATTTCTTCCCATTGGGGTTCGATTGTCGAAAAATCCTTTCTTAGCGCTCCCTTAGAGTACCCAAGGAATACTCCCTCCACATTTCAAGTCCCTAGATCCACCGGTTTAGGCTGTACGTTGTCTATCAATCACGGGAGAGATTTATATCCTTATTAAGGTGCTTTTCCACCGGCGACGCGAGACGAGACGAGGCGACGCGAGACGAGACGAGGCGGCGCGAGAATTTTTATTTGTATTAAAACACCCATTTCCACCGCGCGCGCGCGAGGAGGTTGCGAGATTTTTCAATACAAATTTCAAATCTCGTCCCGCCTCGTCTCGCCTCGCGTCGCCGGTGGAAAAGCACCTTTACAATGCCATAAAGTGAAAATTGGATACATCTCTTTGTAGTCGACTGTATACGTCAGAGGTCCCCAAAATTTGTTGTCTCGTAGTCCACTTAGCATTTTTTTCGTTTTTTGTGTAGACCCCAGCTTACCTAATATCCAAAAATCTTCGGGGTCTACAATTAAAATTTAGTGCGGAAAAATACTATTCACAAAATAAAAACTTACACGTACAGAAAATAAAAACGTTATGTATATAGAAAGATATGAGCTTAATTATAAGGAAGTATTACGTAATTATTTATCTACTATTTATGTATGAATATGGATTATTTCATTAATGGGAAGCTAAATTAAAGTCACGACCTGCGTAAATGTGATCCACCATCGCGTTCGAATTTTCATATCATGGACCCCCAATTTTTTTTCCGCTCGTATGGACCCCTTTCTGGTCGACCCCTGAGGGTCGATATAGACCACTTTGGGAATCACTAGTATACACAGTATGGCACTACTGGCTGATACCTACTACGCTAACCCAAATGTTACTAAGACATTAGAAAACCGTGTGAACCGCAATCTCTGCACGCTGGCTGTCCAGATGTTCGTTGACCTTAACACGTGTTACTTGTTTACTTTTTAAAGTATCTACTTACTCTATTTAATTGCATCGGTCTTTTTTTTCGCTAAGTCCGTATTTGGTGTCGGTTTTTCCGCTGCGTAAGTTGACTGCAAACGTGATCGAATGTAATAATGTTCTCATTTTCTCAATTAAATGCATGTGAGGCGATGTCTGAACTTGGCTTGATACACTGCCATGTGTCTGGATTCTATTGCCAGTGTTGCCATACGATCATTAAGGAATTATGTTAAAAAAAAAGATGTAGATATATCACAAACATACATCATAAGAACATTATAAGCTCGTTCGTTTGTTTTTATTGTTTCTTTTCCCCTTATAGGTTATTTTTTAAATGTAAATGTTTCAGTTCACACAACACAATGTACACGTTTGTTTGTTATGCCTTTACGGCTAAACCGCCAAACCGATTTAAATGAAATTTGGTATAAAGATAGCTTGGACCCCTTGGAAGAACCAAAGGTACTTTTCACCCAGAAAAAAAATACACTTTGTGGAGAAATAGCGCTAAACAACTTTTACCCGGACGGAGCCTTGGGCAACAGCTAAAATTAAATGAAACTGTAAGACTGACACATTTTCTTTAGTCAGTAGCCCCCGTGAGCCCCCTAGCAACTGAGCACCTAAGTTTCACGAATAAATTCAATTAAAACTTGAATATATTCCTCAAGCCCCCATTAGCCCTTGAACTTGAGCAATTAATCCCAAACAACAAAATGGCGTCATCAACGAATATTTTGTCTCGAAATAATTGTACTTACGAACTGCTTTACTAAAAGTTTATTAGCAGTGTTTCTTTCACTCTTCCGTCGTGGTGGCGTTGGAAGAAAGAGATGGTTAATGTAGCTTTGAATTGCGAGTAAAGTCGTGTCCTTGAAAAAGAAACGGCTATCCTGACGAGTCCCTACTTTATAAAAATGCCTGAATAATTAGTGTTCTTGTTTCTTTTACTACGCATTCTTCAACATTGAAGAATTGCTAAGAAACAATTCTTTGGCACTATTTTGTAATGTGTGTCCTCCTGGACACACATTTTACCACTTTGGAAGTGTCTCTCGCGCAAACTATTCAGTTTAGAAAAAAATGATATTAAAAACCTCAATATCATTTTTGAAGACCTATCCATAAATACCCAACAAGTATGGGATTGATGAAAAAAAAAATTTAGTTTGAGGAACCTCCAAAATTTATTGTTTTTTTTCTATTTTTGTGTGAAAATCTTCATGCGGTTCACAGAATACATCTACTTACCAAGTTTCAAGTTTTTATAGTTTCGGAAAAAAAAAGGCTGTAACATACGGACGGACAGACAGACAGACAGACATGACGAATCCATAAGGGTTCCGTTTTTTGCCATTTGGCTACGGAACCCTAAAAAACCTGCATTGAGCTTCCATTAAGCGTTTAATAAAAAAAAAACATATTAATCAGATCAGAAACACTGACTTGATTTCCAATAGGACTCTAGAGTGCATTTTAAAAGCCCAATTACACATTAATTGGCATTATAAAAGCCATATGTCTTATAAAACTCCAAAGTTACTCATCGTAAACTATACAATGTACTAAATCAGTAAACACAATTTTATATTATGAAACTCTATCACTACGATGAATTTATCGATAACCATAAATATATCGTCCCGGACGTTTATTCTCGTACTGTATTTTTTCTTGTTCCTTCCACATTCATTTCCTTAACACATTAAACTTTTGTCTCCTATAGGAGCCAGGTAGCCGTTTTGAGCGTTCATTGTGTGGTCGGGAATGTCAGTGTGGCCATCGTAAAAATAATATCCATTATTATAATTGGGGCGATGCCACGTGCCGACTTGGATTAGTTGTTTTATTCATTTTGAATGGGATGGGAACACTAAACACGGCATATTTTGATTTCAATAATTAAGTTTGGGGTCTTGGAATTTCCGAATAAATCTAGAGCCCGCTTTTTTTTACTTTATTTTTAATAGCAATCTACTTTAGATTATTAAACAAATACAAATAGGAGAAGCAATTGATTTTGTTAGAAATTTACGCAGTTTCTTTGTGTTTTGTGCGTCGTGCACTATATTTCCAGATTGTAGCGTCATGCGTCACAATCGTAAAATTGTATAAATGCTGTCATAAATAGTTAAATTTAATTAATAGTGATCTGTACAGTTTAATAATCTATTACTAGAACCCGTAGCAATTAATCACCAAGAGGAAATCCTTTATAAATTATTTTCTGTAATATTAGTACAGCTACATCCTTTTCTTCAATATACTAAATCGTAAGTGTTAACTCCAAGCTATTATATGGTAGTATAAACGCATAAAACACAAATTAGTTTAATTAAACGTGCCATAAATTATACAAGGCCAATTAGCGAATACCTTGAGCCTGTACGAGCTGTTATTAAGGATTTATAACAAAAATGTATAACACCAAGAGTTAATTATACTCTTTAGAAAACAGAGTTGAGAAATTATAGGTTTGATCGTAAAGTTAGCGTGTAAAGGATCTTAAGCTTTGTAAAAAAAATCGGGCAAGAGCATGTCGGACCATGCTCAGTGTAGGGTTCCGAAGCCGTTACTACAATCACAAAAAACTATCTCAAAAACAACATGCCGTATAAGTAAACAAATTTTCTATTTAAAGTTATTATGGGAGGTACCCAAGAAAAACAAGATTTTATTTTACTTTGTCGGTGTAATTTAGTACAAGTACTTATGACAATTTATAGCTTTGTAGTACCAATAGTTTCTGTGCTAGACCGCGTACGGACGGACAAGTGGACATGGCAAAACTATAAGGGTTCCTTGTTCGACTTCGGAACCCTAAATACTTGCATTGGGCCAACATACACCACAAAAAGTGGTTGCGCTTTTTGTGGACATCTGCTGAACATAGAATCAAAATGTTATTGTTTTTGGATGCTCTGGTTCTCTCCGAACACTCCAGACAGTAATTATGTTATATGATATTAGTATAAAATCCGGCCAAGTGCGAGTTGGACTCGCGCACGAAGGGTTCCGTACCATTATCTATACAATATTAGCAAAATACGGCAAAAAAAGCACATTTGTTGTATGGGAGACCCTTAAATATTTATTTTATTCTGTTTTTAGTATTTGTTGTTAAAGCGGCAACAGAAATACATCTTCTGTGAAAATTTCAACTGTCTAGCTATCACGGTTCGTGAGATACAGCCTGGTGACAGACGGACAGACAGACAGACAGACAGACGGACAGCGGAGTCTTAGTAATAGGGTCCCGTTTTTACCCTTTGGGCCCGGAACCCTAAAAACGAGTAACGTGCGAGCAAAAGTCTTCAATATTTTTATCATCCAACTGACTTCCCTTGTGTCTTAAATAAGGCACTCATTTCACATCCGCATTTGCAAAGCACTTCAGTTTACCATAAATGTTTTTTTTGGCTTTTAGCATAATTTCCTAAAATAACTCATTAAAATTCATTCTAATTACCAGCTCTCTGGTTTCAAACTGTCGATAATTGATTATAATTAGCGAGGCGTGGGGTTACCCTAAACTGATCAACCCCTATCAATTGGGCGTTCAATATGTAAATAACTTCCACGAAAATAGCACCGGCGGTTTAGGGTGACCAATTACTATGACGAAATTTTATTTTCTCATTTTTTTCTATACATTTTTTCAAAACCTTTTTTGAATAATATAGCTAGTTTTATACAGATAAATGATCAGACTAATAAATTATAGATGCGAAAGTATATGTTTGTGTTAAAATTTTCCTGTGTTCCTGCAGGATGGTCAACGCAGGCAGAATCTGTACCATAAATACATAGATAGATAGATAGATAGATAGCGTTTATTTCGGGTATTGACCAATATAAAACATAAAAATTAAAAAAAAAATACAACCAAAGAAATAAGAATAAATAAATATCAGCGGAAATATCACACAAATCAACCTTGTCTCAAACTGAACTCTAGCCACTCTAGGCTTGTACTATGGGTAAGTACTAGGCGACGATAAACATACTTATACGTATGTATAGATAAATGTATCGAAAACTGACTCAGCTACAATTCTCCCATGTCACACAAATCTCGCCCTTACCCTCCTTCAGCTTTTGTTCCTTGGAATCAAACCAGGAACCGCTTCGTAGACGGGAGCCCTTTGCTTCAAATATTTTTTTTAGTCATAATGTCATTGTTGACATAATTATTGATAGTCATAATTGTTTATTTCGCTGTTACAGTACACTTTTCAAAATTTCTGAAATATCTAACGTGTAGACAAGCAGGCAAGCTAGGTTAGGTTAGGTTTAATTTATAAAAATCCTGAAAAAATAACAGTTTCTTAAAAAATACGTTATGACTTCCGATGATTATGACCTAAACATATTATGACATGACTAAAAATAATTACGGCAGACAATATAGACCCTTCGTAGACAGGTTCACTACTCACTAGACCATCTGCGTCGTTAAGATGATTCTAATACCCTATCCATCGTTTATATTCTGCAGATCTAAAAATATCTACCTATTACCGTGGAAACGGTCAGAGATAATCTCAGAACCCACTAGATACTTATCCGGGGTGAAATAATGGTTCCCACGCAGCCTCGTGGGCGGGTATATTTATCAAAGCCAAAGTTTACTCGCTGAATATCAAAGAGCCTGGAGAGAATAGTCTGGAGAGATCGGTCTTATTCTGGTTTCTGGGCCCGTATTATGGTCGCCTTTATCGCGGTGGATAGAGCATCCGTCACTCTCACACTTACCAACTGGTCAGAAAGGGACAGATGCTTTATCAACGTCTATCCACATCGATAAACACGACCATAATAGGCCCGCTGACGGTATTATTACTATACAATCCTTGTCGATTTTAGTAACTGCGACCGGCTTCATTAAGCTTTGCCAAGATGCGAACGATGCTAATGTTTCTGTTTTTAATCGACTCTAATGTATGGAATTGACAAAAGCAGTCGATATGATTTGTCGTCAGCTTACGTCAATCCTTTACATCTTGTCGATTTTTGAAAATGAGCTAACTAATCGTTAAGCATTTTCACCAGATTTTAGCGGTTCATGTGCGGAGACAATGTGACTATGTATGTTTATTATTGTAACAGTAGTGTCTTATTGGAAAGTCTTTTCCTTAGTTGGTCACGTTTTTTGTCCAGCCTACTTCTTCGATCTTCAAAAGTTACTTTTGCCGGACGCCGCCATTTTTGGCGGTTTTAAATAATAGACTCCCAGAGCGATGGCTCGATTGATTGCCATTATACGGAGTGACATTCTTTCTAGCATGGAGGCATTCCATCTTAGTCCTCAGGGTTGGCAACGCAATTGCAGTCTTGAGATTGTTGTCTTGAGTCTTGTCTATCAAGTCTTAGACTCCACTTAACATCAAATGGCCTGTGCATATTTTTTTTTATAATTTACTATTTTTCAAATCGGGCATGGAATAAAAAAAATCCGCCAAACGCCAAACAATTTGTAGGTTCGTATGTTGTGCTCGTTTGCCTTCTGCTTGCCTTAAATAAAATCAAACTATTTCTTTCTAAATATTTTTTGATTTTATCGAGTTCTTTACATTGGTAAAGACTGAATTATAAACGAGGTAATACGTCAAAAATAAATTGATATCGATAGTGGCATCTCACCATCGATCGCTTTTCTATCCCCAGTGCCCTAGAGGCTCCATCTGACGTTGACTAAGTGATACTGAAGACTCCTTGTGCTACGTTTGCCCGCGACTTGTCCGTTGCTCGGTAATCCTTTTCCACCCAATGTATAACGAAAGAGACGCACTGAATATCAGCTGTACTATACATAATTGTTTAGGTACTTATAGCACGACACAATTAATATGGCGTGTGTCAAAGCTCTTACGCCATTGACCAAGAGTCTATTATTGCTTAATCCGCGCGCCATATTAATTGTGTCTTGCTGTAACTAAATGTACACACAAACCACGTGGTTCTAGATGACGATTACAGCAGTATGAACTGCCGTAATATCAAAGAAGGCGGTTTAGTACAATGTTGTAGTCGAATCATTCTATACTCTATGGGTAACCACATTAAATTTAATTTGCTTGTACTATTACTATGCAGTTAGTCGCCTTCTTACCAGGTGCCCTTATACCAGGGCAGCATAAACTCTTCCACATTTTTTTATCCTCTTGTGACAATCGTTCAATACGATCAAACGGCAAGGATTACTATTTATTATTTTACGCTATTACGTCCGGTTTAACTAGAAATACACGTGACACTGTTAATCAGCCAATCAAAACTGTTTTGTCTAGCTTTTACGTATCACTGAACTGCTTCTATAGGCTGACGAATTTATCACGTGTCACGTGGCTTTTTTCTTTAGGTACATTTAGTTAAATATCTAGAAATATGGAGTTAAACCTTACTGAATTATCTAGAATCTACAGTGCGGTAATAATCTAGGAGATCAATTTCCCTTTGATCTAGATCCTAGATCAAAGTGAAATTGATCCCTCAGATTTAAAAAGGGTTGCCCAAAAGGAAGGCCTTTGTCCGGCGCGGGGAAAACAACGCCAAAAACACTGGCGTATTTGATAAAGACTGTTTAAACAAAGCGTGAACCGTATTTGAAAAGCGCCAGTTTTTTAATTACCGAAATGCTTGTCCCCCTATTTCTGTAACCCTATCCCGAGCGGTAATTACAGCGAGTGTACTGTTACAGTTTTTGTATCAGACTGTTTTATAAGTTTATAACTTAGGGAAAGAGAATTGTTATAGCATTCTCGATCCACGACGTCCCACGAGTCCCACCCTACAAATTAATTTTTCGTACATTGTCGCTAACGTAACAAGCAAATTGTCGATTGAAGGTGCTTTTCCACCAGCGAAGCGAGGCGAAATGAGGCGAGACGAGAATTTAAATTCCTACAATTTTTTTTAATTTCCACCTCGCGCTTCTTCGGTGGGAATGGTTGTTTTAATACAAATTTCAATTCTCGTCTCGCCTCATCTCGCCTCGCCTCGTCAATGGAAAAACACCTTTAGAGAGCTATAGTCGTTTTATAGCAAGTGTCTTTCTTTCCCCACTATGTTGAATGATGACAGTTTCCCACGTGGCCCATTTGGCCACGCATAGTTTTGTGGTTTCTTTACAACTACAGTCGCCATCAGATATATTGGAGCGGCCGAGGTACTCAAATATTTCTGAGCAGCAATAAATTTCAATAAATTCTTTACGGTAAATAAGGTCAATAACATCTGAACATCCAATTCGCCACAAATATATGAGCAGTGGTTTTTCAATTAAATCTGAACACACAACGAGACAATAATATCTGAAAGCACAACTCGTCAAAGTTATCTGCACAGACAGGGTGATCATAAATATCTGAACATTTAAGGAAAATATACCTTAAAGCAATAGGCATACAGTTTAAAATTCTTTAACGTACTACGCTGGAATACATATGACAAGACGATAACAATTGCTAGATAGTTGTCAACTTCGACGGAATCAAAAAAGTACGAGTATTATCTAGTATTAGTTTGAAGTATGAAACTCTTCTAAAGAGTTTGCACGTGTGTAATGAAGTGTTTATTACTTGCTATGAACTATGATCATTACAATTTTACCCCTTAAAGTAGCAATGTATGGCCGTTTATACAAAATCAAAGACCATCTTTTTGTAAAAAAAAAACTATTCGGAATCATCAAGAAAATTGAGCGGTACGGAGGCTTGAACTCACTATGTTTTGTTTTTTTTTGTAGTTTTGAAAACTAACGAGTTTCTATAAATGTTGATGTTAAGTTTGTTTACAGTTTTCATTAAATAAAAATAATAAATTAGAAAAAAAAGAACATTAATTCTTAATAAAATACAAAAAAAAGCACAATTGTGGATTTGAACCCTGATGCAACGGTATTATAACTATGATTTCTATTTACTAAACCGCTAGGCCATGGCGACTGACACAATAGTGGATGAAATATTGCAAAGCATTCGTACCTATTTTCATTTGGCAGCTTCAATATTACATATTTACATTTGATAAAGACACGCAGTGAATTATATGCAATGACAGTTATGTTACCGTTTTTGTGAATTGCCAAATATTTTATTCAAATGTGTCTCTTGTAACAAGAGCGTGAAGTTGCTTTTCGCAGATTTATATTTTGTATACCTACTTATTTTGTAAAAGAAAAATTCATTAAGTACATCTGTACGATTACCTTTAAACTGTATGCCTATTGCTTTAAGGTATATTTTCCTTAAATGTTCAGATATTTATGATCACCCTGTCTGTGCAGATAACTTTGACGAGTTGTGCTTTCAGATATTATTGTCTCGTTGTGTGTTCAGATTTAATTGAAAAACCACTGCTCACATATTTGTGGCGAATTGGATGTTCAGATGTTATTGACCTTATTTACCGTAAAGAATTTATTGAAATTTATTGCTGCTCAGAAATATTTGAGTACCTCGGCCGCTCCAATATATCTGATGGCGACAACTTAAGGACGTTGAAGAAACGCACTCTTTTCTCAAAGACCGGCAATGCAACTGCGATTCTGCTTTTGGTGTAGCAGGTTTGCAGGTGTGCAGCGGTGTTCTTTTTTTATTTGTATTTTTTTTTTTAATTCTAAATTAGTGTGATATTCAGTGTAGTGAACAAAGATTTAGGCATATCAGTGTCAACTGCCTGTCTAAAATAAAATAATAATAATAATAATAATAATAATAATAATAATTAATCCTTCTTAAAATGTACAACAGGAAAATATTCTTGGTTTGCTGGCTTTTTCTAGACGCTAAATTACGAATATTACTATTTTGTGTGTACCTATGTCTAATGGATTTTGTCATTATTTTCTAATTGGTTTTTAATTTCATAAACCTGCTCATAACGTGTACATTAATATTAATATTCCTTATTTATTTTCAAATACTAGTGTTTTTATTCATCATATTTCTAACACCTGAACCTATTTAAATCTAGGGTGAATAGGCATCTTCTGGGTGAAAACTAGCGATGCATCCGATACCGATACCGATACCGATATATCGGCGATACTTCGGGTTAGCCGATATATCGGTATCGACGATATTTTTATGACCGATTCAACGATACTTTTTAATTTAAAAATGTAGTGTAAACGAGCGTTTTGTCTCGTCTATTTCGTTGCAAACGAGGCATGAACTATGCTCGGGGAAACCCCGTGTCTTGTTTCTCCCGCCCGCTTTGGCCTCGCACTCGCATATCAGTAATATTTCGCTGGGTTGACCGTTGTCGCGCTTAGAATTTGATGCGCAGAAGTACTTTAGTTTCCAAATGAGTTCTGTCGCATCTGAGAGACTATTTTCCAGCGCAGGTCTTATTCAAACAGAACAGAAAAATTTAAGATTACTTTGTTTTTTAAACAAAAATCTTATCAATGTTAATTTTAATTACTAAAATTTTTAATTATTTAATATTAACCTATGTATCTACTTCTTATATTAATAAAAAGAAATCTGTCTTGTGATTTATTTATTACACATTCATTTTTGAATTCACAAAGAGCGTATCGGTATCGGTATCGGTATCACCGATATTTTTATAAGAGTATCGGTATCGGTATCGTATCGGCGACAAGGCGTATCGATGCATCCCTAGTGAAAACATTATCAACCTGAAGAAATGTTTAAGTTTTTACTTCAATGAGGTATGATGGTATAGATGATAAAAATACCTCAATTCCATATGTATGTCGTTGATATCAAACAGTATCAGTCCACTAATCCATCCTGACCTATTGCTTGAAATCCGTTCCAAAGTTCTGCCCCAATAAATCCAGCATAATGATAACGATGACACAATCAATCTTACTCCTGATAAGAACGACGCAGGATCGAGGAGACATGTTGGCAGTGTGTTATCAGCATGTATTAAAAAAACCGGTCATGTGCGAGTCGGACTCGCGCACCGAGGGTTCCGTATTGAAGATAATATGCTTGGTAACCGCAAAAGAAAATACTCATTTTGTTATAAGCGTTATTTTCCAGACAATAAGGTCGATTTTGACTAGCCTAAATTTTAATACAGATTTTCTTAGTTTTTTCGTTATTTCTCAAAAACTGTAAATAATGAACACTTTATTTTATTTTTCCCAGAAAATATAAGTAATTATCTATACGTCAGGATTTTTTTCAGAATTCTTGATTAATAAACTTCGGAGATAAGGGGGGGAACGGTAATTTTTTGTACATTTTTGGCTATAAATTAAAAATTACATCAGAAAATTTTCAAAAAATTAATTTTGAAATGTGCAGATTAAGACCTTTCATATGACACCCCATTTGCTATAATCGAACCACTTTCATTTTTGAACCCCCCTTTCTAGACCCCTTTTCAATTATTAATAAAATTAATTTCATATTTTTTTTACTACAAATAGATGCGGGCAAGCAAGTTGTACAACTATGCCAAATTTCAAGTTGATAGCATTTGTAGTTGCTGAGAAAACCTGCTGTGACGTACAGACAGACAGACAACGAAGTCTCACCATAAGGGTTCCTTTTGTACCATTTTGGTACGGAACCCTAAAAATACCGTTTGGAATTTTGAAACCTGCCAAGTTCCAGTCAATGAAAGGGATATAACCGTAGGGGAGATAAATCTTGGGACCTTTTCCCTGACCTGAAACTTAACAGGACTTTAAGAATCATAAAATAAATGCTTAAAAAACCTAATAAGCTGGTTAAGTAATCCCACTTCTGAATTAATATGAAACTTTGACATTACAAGCTCGCCGCAAGCAACGCCGCGGGAATGTTACAGTCATATTTAAACAATTAAATGTTCTTCGCTATAGTCACTCGACTATCTTAATCGAGATATCTTATCGCCACCCTTGAAATAGGTACTGTTGAGGAGTTCCGTTGGCCATCTATGTTATTCGTCATCAGTTCCACTTCACCCAATAATAAATAGACGATGGAAGCGCATTGCACTCTTTTGTAAGTACCTACACATGATGGATGATGCAAAGCTATAAATCGCTTCGTATAGGTTCAAATTATATCCGTTACCCAGAACTTGGCAGGATTTAGGATAATACTTACAGCTTGATCCACACGAACGAGATCGCGGGTCATCCACATCAAAATCATCATCAGCCTATACTAGTCCACTGCTGGACGTAGGCCTCTCCCATTGCACGCCACCGAGCAAGATCGCAATCGCGGGTAAAGTTAGTTAATTAAACAGCTCGTGTTTGCTTATGTTTTTTCTTTAGTAAAAACTAGAATAGTACCTTCCTAGTTGCCGCAGAATGGGGTAAGTCAAAACGCTGTTTTTTATACTTATTTCAGACTAAAAGATCGTTACTTCCCAGTTTGTACCTTACATATTAAACGACGACGGTTGAGAGAAGTCCTTATGTAAATAAAACCTTTTTAAATTATGGGAAACTCTCGTGACTTAAACAAAGGACTGGGCACCAGATAAACGAGACGTGCTGTATGTTCACCTAATTAGCATAAAGGCTCGCAACACTGGGCAAAAATTGCCAGTTTTCTGAGTTGCTTTTGTATATTGCCTGCACGAAGTTCTACGAGCGCCGGATGACAAAGACACGTAAGAATATGTAGGTTGAACAAAGAAAAAGGACAATTGCAGAGCGGAAGCGTGCCAAAAATGTAACTTCCTGACTTTTTAAAATGTTATCTCTTGACCTGGATACGTAAAGTTTGGCAAAAATGAATATGGATACAAATAAACGCGCTTCATAGTCAAATTGATATATTTAGAACATTGTTTATCTAAAAACCGGCTACTAGAAGTGGTAAATCTAGTTTTTGCCAAAAAAACATGTTAATATATTTATACGCGTTGCCTCACATTGACAGATAATTACATGTTTCTTACAAAAAAAGCTGTTTAAATTTAGAAATATTCTTTTTTCAATGACAAAAACGGTAAATCTGTATGAACCGTGCTGTAAAACCCAAAGCTTAGGATGTATTTGTGTCTTATGGATGTATGGATGTGTCAAGGACTTAATTGTTATGCCACTATGAAACCCTGTCATAATAACAGCGTCAAACCACATGAAAGAAATTACGCCAAAATTAATGATTAACGTTATGCGACAGGGTTCCATATATAGTGGCATAACAATTAAAGTCCTTGACTGTACCTGTAGGACATATCCAAAAATAGCGATACCTGACGTTTTGCGAGGTAAACTTTATTATTTTACTGAACTAGGTTCTATTGTAAAGGAGAGGCTAGATTGTGGGTGGCTTCATACACATGTAGCTTAGCTAACAAACATATAACGGCTTGAACTCAGCTGTCCTCTTGGCGTGCCGTGGACTCTGAAATGGACAAACCGATGCATGTGATAACGTAGGAAGTCTAAACGTAGGCTTGACAAGCGAACAAGTATGCGCAAGGGTTAAGAGCTAGTTCACTGTGTCAAAAACGCAAGTTTAGATTGATACTCGCATGCAGGACTCGATGGAAGTATTGTTTTATTAGGTAAAAACCACCCCTTCATCTTTCTTCTCACACCATCATTGGCATGATGATCTATCGAACTTATATTCTTTTATTGGTGGTGGTGTAGTATAGGACCTTGTGCAGGGTCTGTCCGCATCACTTCCAGCATAATAATATTATTATTTTTTAACTTAACACGTTCGGCGGCGGTACCGGCTATGACCGTAAAACGTGTAGCACGTTATATGACAGTACGGCTAACGCAGTATTTATTAAGAACTTCCTAAAGGTCTATTACGTTTACCGTCATTCTACTACATTCCATAATTTGGGTACCGCCGCCGAACGTGTTAACGCCAAACAAACCAAACAAAGTATTGTTGAGATCTGCTACGCGTTATCTAGTGTCATATTTGATGTCATTCATATGAAAATATGACATTAACGTCACACTTTAAGATGCTTAGTAATGAAAATACTCAAGTCACACAAAATACACATTTATTTAAAACCTTAATTAAACGTTTACCCTTACGTTAGAATATGGAATTGACATATTTGACACTAACTAGCGTTTGACGTATTCTAGTGTAGCCCACTGGTGTAGGGTCATAATAACAACCAGTTAAATTTTGAGCATTCCATATTAGTCCTTAGGGTAGGAAGTGCTTTTGCAGTCTTGAAATCGTCAATGTTAATGGACCTCAGAACCCACTTGCCATCAAGTCTAGGGAATGCAAATAACCGGTTATAACCGGTTTTAACCGGTTATTTTCATACAAAAACGGTTAATAACCGGTTAAATTGCATACCCTAATCAAGTCAGGTGGCCTGTGAGCTCGACTGTCTAAAACTGTAGATATTTTATTATGCGTTCAAAGGAAAGGTGGCTAACAATTAACTTCGTGGAGCAAATTTGTGTATTAATAACAATAATACAAACGAGTGACTTTTTTGCTAAAACACAAATATCAAAACGCTGTGTAGTCCTTCCCACTTACTCTGCAGGGGTGTGATTCTCTCAAAAACGGCGGTCGGTCGGACGCACGAGCGAAAAGGCAGCGGCAAGTTTAAGTAGTCCCGTCTGAGCGAACAAAACACATTTTAGCGCGTGCATTCTCAATTAGGCAGCCTTATATGCTCGAGAAGCCATGCTGCCAACGTGAAAGGGACGCCCACTTAACTTTAAACATAAAACTTTAAAAGCATATTTATACAATTCAGAAATGCATGCGGGTGCAAGCTCGCGTGACAGGAAACAGGCCCTTAGTCGAGCTTCAATTCAAGGCTCGTATCTGGAGTTGCCTTGGGCTTGTGCTGTTGTAAACGTTTATATAAAACTAACGACCCACCTTTGCTTCGCTTTGGTTAATGTACATTTTGAGATTTGTGGGCTTAGTATGCTACGCGTTATCTAGTGTCATATTTTATGTCACTCATATGAAAATATGACATTAACGTCACACTTTAAGATGCTTAGTAATGAAAAGACTCAAGTCATACAAAATACACTTTTATTTAAAACCTTAAACGTTCCCTTACGTTAGAATATGGAATAGACATATTTGAAACTAACTAGCGTTTGACGTATTCTAGTGTTCTTGCCCACTGTTGTAGGGTCATGATAACAACCAGTTAAATTTTGAGCATTCCATATTAGTGCTTAGGGTAGGAAGTGCTTTTGCAGTCTTGAAATCGTCAATGTTAATGGACCTCAGAACCCACTGACCATCAAGTCAGGTGGCCTGTGAGCTCGACTGTCTAAAATTATAGTATTTATGCGTTCAAAGGAAAGAGGTGGCTAACAACTAACTTCGTGGAGCAAATTTGTATATTAATAGCAATAATACAAACGAGTGTTTTTTTTACTAAAACCCACTTCCCACTTACTCTGCAGGGGTGTGATTCTCTCAAAAACGGCGGTCGGTCGAACGAGCGAAAAGGCAGCGGCGAGTTTAAGTAGTCCCGTCTGAGCGAACCAAACACATTTTAGCGCGTGCATTCTCAATTAGGCAGCCTTATATGTTCGAGAAGCCATGCTGCCAAAGGGACGCCCACTTAACTTTAAACATAAAACTTTAAAAGCATATTTATACAATTCAGAAATGCATGCGGGTGCAAGCTCGCGTGACAGGAAACAGGCCCTTAGTCGAGCTTCAATTCAAGGCTCGTATCTGGAGTTGCCTTGGGCTTGTGCTGTTGTAAACGTTTATATAAAACTAACGACCCGCCTTTGCTTCGCTTTGGTTTATGTAAATTTTCTGTAACACCCGTACATAATCAAAAATTTATTATAAATAAAACCTTACTCTTCAATCACTCTATCTATTAATGAAAACCGCATCTAAGCGTACATACAGAGGGCATAATGTTAGTCAATGAATATACAGGGTGTTAGGCAGAAGGTTGGATTAATTTCAGGGACTAACTCTGTAGGTCATATTCATCAACTTTTATTATGGGACCAACATCCAAATCACGAAAAAAAACAGCTGTTCCATACAAACTTTGAGATCTAAACAGCCGAAATGTATGGAACAGCTGTTTTGTTTTTCGCGATTGATGAGTATGACCTACAGAGTTAGTCCCTGAAGTTTTTCCAACCTTCTGCCTAACACCCTGTATACCTAGACGACAAAACGAACTTTATTGTTAATTCAGACAACATGCGAAAAATATGTCGAAAATAAAATCATAAAAATATATAAAGTTGTCATAAAATCCCCTCACGTATATTTCTCGTGAAACTTATCAATCTAAACAAAAATTTCTACGACGTCACAGCCATCAGTGGGCGTTAGTGGGACGTGATTGATGCAAGCATTTCAAAATCAGAAACGGTACAAATCGCGCTTGAATTCAAAATGCATGGGCTGTTCCTTCAGCTATGACCATGTTAGGCGTAGGAGTCTTTCGCCGTGAACCCAGACCGATTGTAGATTAAATACAGCCTGGATAAACAGAATAACAAAACTGATACACAGATATTGCGATAACAATATTGATAATGTCTTCCCACTGTAACTAGAGAGAACATTGTATGAAGAAGATGGTACAAACGTAGTGAATAAACATAAGTATGACATCATTTTTGGTCGGAAAGTTCGTATTTATCTTTCTTTCATACCCGTACCACATAAACGAGGGGTGGGGCCCTTTTTCCTGGTGCTAACGTTACCCTCGTAATAGACCCCTCGAAGAAATTGCCTGGCTTCTGCGCTGACCGAAACCCTGGACCTGGTTAAATCAGTTTCGATCTGACCATGGGAATAAACAACCATCACCTACACAAGTGGGGATTGAGGGAGTCACCAGAATGCGACTGCGGAGCACCTGACCAGACCCTCTCCCACGTAGTAAATGATTGCCCACTTCGCTGTTCTCCCGGTGGCATGAAGGAGATTGGAGGAGCTACATACATTTTTGCCTGCCGCAGCAGACTGGCTGAAACACTTGGACATCGACCTTTGATCCATGCAGGATGAGCGCGATGATGATGATCTTGCTTTCTCAACCAGCACGGGTAGCACAAGTTGTATTTTCTCGCTTGTCGCTCAGTGCGTCTCTATCGTAACAGACTAGAAAAAAAAGGAAGATCCGAGCGACAAAAATGTCGCGGACAACATGTGCTAGCCGTGCAGGGGCCCTAACATGGTTGCTGTTTTCCACTGTGTGACAAAGTTTAGATAAGGCATCCGTCACCTTTTGACACGTAAATATGTACGACAGTGACGCATGCTTTATCCACATTTGACACGCGATATAGACGCAACCATACTAGACCCTCAGGTTTTCTACCCACCGATAAGCTTAATGAGAAAGCAAGACGAATCGGAACTAATCCGACAAAATACGATATCGTATTGTAAACACTGTCTACACACGTATTGTTATTAATTCGGCCATCATTACTGTAAAGTTAATAAGAGCTATAATAACGTTGACAATACGATAAATAGATGTAAAAACAAATTAGAGTAAGGCCTCTGTAGCAGAATTTCACTGCAAAATAATTTCTTTCTTATAAATAATAATTCTTTGTGATTGTGACGTAGCAAAATTAAAAACAAGCCAGTAACAATGGCAAAAGCGCTTGCGGTTCGGGCAGAGTAAAATCTGAAAATTTTAAAAACGAACAGTAGTACGAACCTTTCTTCGAGCGGGGGGCAACGGCCGCGCGAATTACCGGTTTTTATTTACTTAATTACCGATTTTCGAAGAGTCGAAGATGCGGCTTTAAGTGACATTGAATATTATCATCAAAAGATTCACTTAATATCAGGATGATTATCAACTTTATATGTGCGATGATATTTATAAAAAAAAAATGTAGCAATAAAAATAAAAATAAACTCGTGTGAAATGTTACAAATTTTGCGCGATGTTCGCTGTATTCTTAGTACGATAATTACAAAAGTGGGCTTAGCTGCAGACTTAACTCGTACTTTTTTTTACCTATCAAAACCCAGTTCCCAATAACTCACAATAAAAGTAACACAATAGCAGAATGTTAACCAGACTGGCTTTAATTCGATTATAATAAAAACAAATCCCAATACTGGTCGACCTTGTTCGTCGACCTTCCGAGAAGTAGCCAGAAAACAACCAAAACCTAAGGGATTGACGGTTCACATCCCGACTAGCCTCACGATATATCCACCGACTAGTTGCACGATTTATTGGTCCCGCCTGCACAATCTGTGGATGAAGAATGAGCAAGAATTTAAATTTTTAATCTGTACAATTAAAAATTTTCGCCAGCCAGGTTCACACTCTGAATACAAATGTGAGGTTGTTAAATTAATTAATTAATTTTTGCTTCGAATTTTGAATTTTTAAATTGTGCCTAACAAGCTGTGATTAATTTAAATTGAGTTCTAAATATGGGTAAGTATTTATCAACAGTCGATTTTATTAACGCCAACGACAAGACATAAAGTCAATCTTGACATATGTCATGCCAGTACAGATGATAACCGCAAATCCTCGAACCAAAAAATAGGTACCTACCGTGATGTCAGATGTCGTTTACTTGTGAAAATCTTTCCACTGGTTTATTATTCTTATTTAGTAGGTACCTTAAAAGTCAGTACACAGCTGTTTCAATAATATTACAAACGAACAGACTTATTTAATTTATTTAAATTTTCTACTACCAATAAGTACACCTCTTATACATATGTACTGACTGGCTTAGAAATCTAGCAAACATGTACAGTTTTATCGACAGTTTCTGGGAATAACTGCTCGTGCCGATAAACAGTTGTAGAAGCACCTATTGAGCACGGTGTATGCAGAAAGCCCGTGTCGCAACGTTATCAATGCACTCACCGCGAGTGCAAGATAACGGCAAATACTTCACAATCGAGTTATATTGCTCCGCGGCATATCGCAGGGCGCGCGCCCACGCTCTTGTCAATTCAAAACCTATCGAAAAAACTACAAAGGTTTGATCCAGTCGCTAGGTGCAATGTTCGGGCGGGAAGAGCAAAGGGGGAACAGCTACTGCTCGAGTCGCCTCACTTGTGTTCCGACGCCACCGCACTCGCGCTAGGAGCCTCAGTTTCCCGCTCGCTCTCGACGCGAACGCACGTACGTTCCGCCGCCTCAGCGAAACGTGAACCCAATATAAACTTGTGACAAAACTTGAGTGTTTCTACCGGATTTGTGTTGCAGTGTCAGTGACGTACCATTATGAAAGTGTGTTCTATGTGCTCAAACTAAAGTTTCTGGAAACTTAAGCCGATGGTCCTCTTGAATACTAACATGAAAATAAATGGTAAAGTCCCACAAGTTTTTGCATGATGTGCGTGTTTTATGTTGGTTTTGATATCTGGATGATCTGATTGGTTTGCACGACGCACGGAATCATTGCACCATAAGAACATGATTTAGGGGGTGTTAGAATAAAAACAAATGAAAGCGTCCAATGGACCACCGAAACAGCCAAAACAATGGCAGACCTTGGTCACAGCGACATTGACTCTCTGAATGTAAATTTGAGTTAGCATGAACATAATGGTGTGTTTAGAAGTCGATGTCATATGAATAGAGGCCTGTGTGTGTGACCCTGTTGCGCCTACGGGACCAGAGCGGTGGGTGGACGGCATAGCTCCGAACCGCGAACTGCAGTGGGTGTTTGAATGGAGCCAGTTAATAATAATGGTGAGATTTAATCACCATGGAGGTTACACAACAAAGCCAAAAGCATGCCTCTTGTTGAAACGTAGAAAACTAAAAATAAGGAACTAACAAACAGTTTCAAGTGCGGCTTGTAGAGTAGTCATATTTACTAATCCTTGACTCTAGTTTGACAAATATGATTGCGTTTGCTGAGTGCAAAATTGATTTGCTTCGTAGCTCGTATTTAAATTTCCGCCAGTTGATTGCCTGACTAACATTTATTTGAAAAAATCTCGCCTTCAATTCTTTACATCTTAGACAAAGAATTAGGTACATTAGAAAAAAAAAATGACTGCACATGTCTAACATAAGCGGTGTTTTTGTCTAATAAAAGCCTATGAAGTGGAATTCCTTCAAGCTCGAGTGTAGCCAAACATTTTGCACATGTTGCGGAACAGACCTCAGATGTCGACTGACAAAAAACAGCTCCCCACATGTGCAAGCTGACCAAATTCAGGGCGAGCCTCACAAGCGACACCATTAGGGTGCTATTGAATTCGTGGACAAATGTTTGGAGAAACATTTGACCCAAACTTCTCTGTCAGTTTTGTAATCGTACTTCCTTTTTCGAAAATAATGACCGTGGAAAATCAAATCGTCTGTTTAATTGTTGATGTAGGTTCAGTTAAGACCACGATGATATTTATAGCGTTCGGACACACAAAAGAATCAAATAGTAATAATAGCCATAAACGCCTACGCAACTGAAATAACAAATCCGATGGAGAGAATGAAATTTAATTAAAGATTGTATTACCTTCGGTTACCCTGTTATTATAGACGTATGATGAATGTTGGAAAGGGAAAAAAATAGAGAAACCTGCGCGGGCGGCACGTGGGACGCCATATGCGTGCGCGCATCCACGGCCCTTTATCTCGCGACTGCAGCTGAGGATTAAGCCCCATTATGTTGCAGTTAAAGCGGAACAAAGCTTTTAAAAGACCCTCCGTAAAATCTTAGGGGAGTTTAGTTTGTGCAAAGAATTTTGTGCGAGTCGTGTTAAGTCTTACAAAAAAATTACAAAATACGTATGAACATTTTGAGATGGAAACAAGCATTGAACAATTAGCTACAAAGCTGCTGCTTTTCAAACGCAGTAGCGAACGTTTAGGAAGTGAAAGCTTCAGGAAACCTCGAGAGAAATCAGATCAGGTTATCTGCGCTTAATCCAAAATGACAGCCATAAACTACACCAGAATTTGCACAAATGGCCGTCTAGATCCCAAAGAGGTCAAGTCCGGCTCGAGGAGTTTTTCCACCGATTATGATCAAGTCTCTACGGTCACTGCCATCTACGGCAGCGCCCGCGCCGGTCTATTGACAACTGTGGGATCGACGTCGACGGTTCGATAGCTATCTGCTCTCTAGGTGTTTTCATAATTTCTCTATCCCTATTTGATGTAATTGAGCGCATAATGTGGGAAAATCTTTTGGAATTCGTTTCAATCCATTAATGCTCGACTAGCAACACGGACGATCTAATTACGTTGTCTAGTATTACCATGTATTTGCTTATGTTGACGTTTATAATATTGTTGGTGAAGCAATGCTAGAAACAAAGAAAACAAATCATAGGTGGAAAATAACATAGAAATTAGAATAGACTAGGATTTTGAAGTTAATAATATTACTAGTTTAATACCAGTAGGTTTCCAATAACATGCGGCTTGAGTCCAAAGCAAACATGGAACTGTAAGAGAACACAACTTCATTATGCATAAAGCGGAAACATAACAAACCTACAACAACGTTGGTATTACATAGGCGTACACATTGTAAACCCAAACAGTTCTAGCGACACGAGTGAAGAGTAATCGGCAAGAATGCTTGATGAATATTAATTTTACAAACACGAAATCAAAAGGCGAAATCTGCTTCAGTAATTACGGTACCGTCTGCATCTGTCTTAAATTTTAATATGTTATT
Organism: Acleris cristana; assembly: GCA_948252455.1. Lineage (NCBI taxonomy): Eukaryota > Metazoa > Arthropoda > Insecta > Lepidoptera > Tortricidae > Acleris > Acleris cristana. Next base: position 17,405,399 of record OX411775.1, on the reverse strand, counting down.
CGAACTGTTGTTCTCTGTTGCGCCATTTTATTTATTGTCCTCTTCATTCTCAGCAGAGTGTGGTTTGTTATTTATTATATTCCATTTATTTGCGCTAAGCCATCCTTATAAGTGTGCTTATGTTTATCTGTGTTTGTGATATCAGATTCTTAGTAACCGGTATTGATTATATATTATCTTACAGTGACATCATGTTTAGTAAAATTAAACATTAGTTATTTTAAATTGTACGTATACATAGTCATAGTCATAGTCATTTATTCGACGTAACAATAAACATTGCATTTGAAATTAGATAATCATGCCCTAGAATACTAACAAAAATAAAATATAATAAATCGCTACTTATTAGTACATTAACTCCACATTTCAATAACACATTAAAATCAATTTAAAAAAACAAAACAGAAATTACAATGTCATGTTAATTAATTTAAATTGTACGTTATAAAAACCTTCTTGACTTTCTCCACTTGGAATTTGTTTATCGCTATTCAGGAACTATCAATTTTGATTTTGATATAATTATCCTTCTGGGTTCAGGCTTCGTATTGTTTCCTCATCACAAATTATTAAAAGCAGTTGAACGAGCCGTGCAAGCATAAGAAACATACAGACAGACAATCCTTAGCATTTATAGTTAAATTGACCGACATGTAATATAAATAATTACTTCGAGCGAAGTCAGCTTCTTAATTTACTTAAAACAAACTGGATTTTGGCTCCAAAATTTCTTCATTATACATCAAATAAACGAGGAAGAAATTATACAGCGAATCCGTGTAATGACAGCACGCTCCGCGCCACCTGTCGGGCAGCTGCCCAGTTTACAACACGCTTGCTCCCTCGAAATCATACAAGGACGCAGATGTTTTTTGAACATGCGCTGTGTTCAATCCAGGTGTTTTTGATGCATATCTTTTTTATGGTATAGTCATCCATCTTGGTGAATAAATATTGTAAACTCGATTTAAATTTAGTAGTTTCGCAGAACTCTTAAGAATGGTAACTAATAATACGTCAATCTTACAATGTTGTTAAGTTACTGTTATGCTCGAGAGTAAATGGGAAACCCTTGTTACTGTATCGCATTTCCTATTTACAAAGTTGCAAATTAACAACTTCCTAGAAATTCTGCTTAAAGCTGAAACGTAAAACTAAAGCCTTTAGAACGTTATATTTGACCTACTTAAATACCACTAATTGATAAAGAACTTTCCATTAGAACGCCCGACTGAATTAACGTTCGAAATTAATTTCAGCGAGGAATCTTGACGAATTCACTAATTACGTCTAAATTAATTCCCTTAAACATTACCGGAGACCTTTTTGGATCGGGAAAGAGAATGTTTCTAATATAATTTGTCTCCTGCTACTTCTAATCTTTAATTTCCTTCTATAATAAATTGCATTAAGTTCAACAAGTATGTTTTTGATTATGATAATTGGTAATTCATTTCCAATTCTGAGTGCGTATTTTATACTATACTGCATGTTCTATTCTTGTTCAATATCATTAGTTGTTTTCTTTTTAACTACGTTAAAATAAGTTTCCTTTCCCCTAAATTGAGGTGACCTGCCTATTACTTGCCTCATAAGTCCGCCTAATGTATCCAATAGTACTTCATCACCGGCAAACACGTTCGCAGAGGAAATAGAACTGAAAATAAATCGCCCTTACCCGGAGCATACTGAAATAGACTGTGCTCCTTCGATTTCTTTACTATTACCATATCCTGTCGGGGAGTGCGTTTCCGTTGCTATCAACGTATTACTTGTTAGTAGATGAAATACTGATTACATGCCATCATTATTATAATCGTACATGTACTTAGCAGTAAAATTTCATTTTTCCTTTTCTGGTGCACATAGAAATTGGCGTAGAAATATTGTTGCAGGAGTCGAACTTAACACATCATTTCTTGCTCGTCTTATGTAGCAAAGACATTTCTAGCTGTTAAGATTACTGGTATATTCTGTTTAGCCAAATTTTTTTTGGTCATATGTATCATTTCAGCAGTTGACTTATTTTTTATGTAGTCACAAGTTTAATCTATCCTAATAAACGTAGTAAGCGGTCTCGATATCCCGGATATAAAATAAAAATAATACAATATGTTTTTGGGAAATGATACGTAAGTATGACCAAAAATATTCTGGCCGAACGGCAGGCTCCCAAAGATTATATTGTTAGGATAAAACAATTTCTTTTCATGCATCAAAATAGAGTCAAAGATTGATTTTTCTTAACTTAACAAAATGTAGAATTCGTCTAAACAATTTTATTGCAATTAAAAATCGTATTATCACATATGATGAACAGAGAGTAATTACTATAATCCCTTAAGAGGCTCAGATGTGTTATGCAACAGTAGCTTAACTTAATATAAATAATAGCTTTATTTATCCACGTGTTAATTAAAACCCACATTACCGCAGTTACACCCAGTTAATTTGCCGTGGGTAATTTACTTCGCCGTATCGTTACAGTATTGCTATTATATGGCATGACTTGTGCTTCCGAGGGACGGTGACATGACGTCGTTAATCACCCCATTCTTTGTAGAAAATTTTGATTTAGACTGAATGGCCGCAGGATTAACGAATCCGCTCTTGATGAATGACGGGTGTTGATTAAATTCGGATACAATTACTAGAATTAACGAGAGCTTTGTAGACGATTTCTTAGTGAGCAAGGGATTTTTTATACGACAGCTTTAGAATGTCTTGATATCTCTTATCAAATTGAGAAAGTCCTTATTGTCCGGTGTGCGTTGCGTGACTCCTTTAATAATGGTAACCTTTTGAACTTTTTCTTAATTGTCGTACCTGCGATTAATATCCAGTTACGGAAACGGATATTCCCCAATTTTCAAACTTTCCCACAGCTTCGCGCCGTTTTTTGTTATCCTGTTTGTTTGGAATAAATTAGTTTCAGGATTGAGTCGAGTCACAGCTGTGACTTTTTTAATTTCCTCTATTTGTTTGCTTTGCTGGGGCGCGTAAAGTTTTTTAGGGTCGTTAACATTTTTATCTTTTTTGGAAAGCTTTTGTACATGGGGTTGTGTTTCAATTAGATCTTCTTAGATTGGTTCAGAGAAATAGTCTGTAGCATCATTAAGATCATAACAATATAAATCTTCTTACTCAATTAAACTAATTTCAGCTTTATCTCATGTCGTACATGCAAGATTTTCGCAAAGATAATTAAATTCGAACAAGCCTTATTCTAATAAGCTCTATGTCTTACAAATTATCAATACAGATTGAGTTTAAATCTCGAAGATTCATCTGAAGTGCAGGTGGCCTGGCCGATTAACGTCCTGGCAGCCAGCCAGGCTCCAACGACTCTCTCAAGATACGGTTTACTTGATGCGGGATCTTATTAGAGATTATGGAACTTAAGTTACTGGTTGATGTTAATCGGATGCAATTTTATTGGTAATGAATTAATATTAATCGGTTGGGAAAACAAGTTGGTTTTAAGTAAGGATTAGAGACTAGAATGGAAAGCTGTGATTGGATCGTTTACTCGACCGAAGTATGTTTATTGGTTGAACGTAACACTTTACCGAAATGGACTTTAGCAATTTTCTACAAATGCCTTTTGTAGATAAAGTCTGTTAACAATCAATCAACTACCTATCGTTTAAGGTATTACAATTTTGTTCAATGCTAAATTTGACCAAATATAAAACTTTCTAGACATAATGTAAATTGGTGTAAAATTACCTAAAGCAGCAAAAGCAAGCTGATCAAAGATAACCCTTCTCAAGTGTCAATTTGATCAGAAAAACTTTACCAACCAAACTTTAGTCACTAGAAAGTTTAAGTTTTTACTCCGTTTTTTCCCGTGTCATCCTCGTGCTCATTATGTCCGCCCGTGGTCCGATTAGTCAAGGTTTCCTTTTCGGAGCACGCCTTATCCGAACGTACTCTGACACTCGGTGTAATCTCAACACCATTTACGTCTCTGTCATCACCAAGTTCTTTGTTACTTTGATCATTTAATTGTAAGCTTTGTTCATGTTTTACTAGCAACATATGTTTAACTGCATGTTTTGATTCTTCTTCATTGCCTCTATCTGTCGTAACTTGAGTTGGTCTATAATTAATTACGTTTGGATTATGTTTATCATGGGTGAATAACCTGCATGGTATGATTGCTTTTAAGTGTCAAGGTTGGTGAAAATGTTATTCCTACTTGTTTTGTTTGAGTTGATTAATGATTCTTTTAATTTAGGTCGGCGGCGCAATGTACACATTTAATTAAAAGACATTACGCAACGTTATGTGATTTTAAAAATTTATATATTTTTTAATATAAAAATGAAAACGACGTTATCTTTTTTAATTAGGTAAGGTATGAAAATAATAAAAGATTTTTTGATTAATTTATGAGAGTATCATTATGTAAATTGCAAGTTATTTATAAATTCTCTTTCATGAGGCTTAGCAACGTCGCTACAACATTTTCATTTGAATTTAGTGGAACATTCACATTAAGAAAAAGAGTTTTTATTAACAAAGTTGATGTTTTACGTTTTTTTCCATAAAATCAACCACTTGTTTATTTGAAGTCTCCAAATTAAGTTTCTACATTAAAGTGAATCAGTATCGTCGTTAGTTTTCCTCACCAGTATTTCAAATTTCCTACACAAAGCCGCAGGTGGGTAAAAGTTGAGTTACGACGACAACCAGGCACGTTCCGGTTCTTTGGTATGTTAATCACATAATTTGTGTATGACTGCTCACAAAACTTCAAAAACGTACTCCGTCTCATCATGCTTTTATTTGTGTCATGAATTTAGAACGTTTTCAAAGTTAATATTAATGAGTTTGTCGCTTCCCACACTCGCACCCTTTAGTTCAGCATCGTCATTATATCCGGTAATCTCATAATCCAAATTGTCAAAGTTTAACCGCAGAGCTTGTGATCCCTTAAGCTTTAGAACGTCAACAATGACGCTCTAATCACCCTGTGTTTCGAACAATTTATGTGCGACTCGAATAACCCCTTGTACATCAACGCGCGCACTCAATTTATTTCTTACGATAGTGTCAACCGCTAACTAATGATTACCATAGACTATCAACGTGTGCGCGGACGCACCGAACACGCCGTCTCTCTCGATCTGTCCGCGATAGACGACAGGCCTGCTGAAATATTTTAACTGTCGATACTATCGACCAACCTGTTAGTCAACAGATTATTTATCTAGCGCATAAACAAGTATACAAACTAAGTTTAATTTAGAAATATACTAAATCTCTAATCCTATGCTACCGAAAATCAATTTTAATAATTAACTCTTGGCAAGCTTTCGATCATTTAGCTTGTCAATAAAAAAATAATCTGGTTTACCCATTATAAATATTAACTTTCCGAAATTGGACGATACAGTGGATGTATTATGACAGGCCAATCCATCAAGCGTGGTAGTACTACGAATACGGTTAATCCGGCTCGAAACTCCAAGTTTTTTTGCAGTGTCAACGGCCGAGAAACGAGTAGAATAGATTCACGCTGCTAGACACATACAATCAAAGCAAATAAAATCTATATTAATCACCTCGTCACAATCGATTTTGTGGAGCGAGGTGTTTTTTGCACGCCCGACTCGTTTTTGCATGATACACAATCATGGCTGACAGCTAATGCTACACACATTTACTAGCAATCTCTCCGAACCCGCTTCAGACGTATTTCAACGTTATTGGCATTCGGCTTTCTAATTCGAGCTTTGTGATTTTGAAAGTACCTGTCCGATCGATACACGTTCTATATCTGATTATCGGTACAATAATTACGGACGTGTCACGCGGGTTTTCGGGCGGATCGAAATAAATCTGCAACATCATGTTGAGAAGCAAGAGGTGTGTTTTGCAAACAAGTAAAACACGGTCTTAATTATGTAGTTCGTGACGTGTTTCAAACTAAATTGTATGGATGCAAGTATTTTTTAAAATTATATACCTCTCGTTTTTTGCATAGTGACGGTCTAGAAACTTCTAAATGTGTGAGGCAAGCATTATGTCCCGTTATTGAACCGATAACCGGTGAGCAACATCAATTCGCTAACGACTGTTAACAAGCTCACGTCTTGGCCTCTAATCGTAACGCGGACATGGCACCTTAGTGTGAATATTACGTCACTGTCAATTTCCCGACCAAACTAAGAAATAAGAGCGCATTGTTAAAATCCCTTCGAGGTTTGTGTTCAACAGCACACAATTACACGCAAGCCACCGAAATGTAAAACAAAAAGTTCCAAACAAAGAACAAGAGAATGTTTAAATAACTGTCAAAGCCATCGTGTTTTTGTCAGGGGATCTCGTTAAAATTTGAGGGAATGCACAAAAAACTGACTTTCATTAAACATTTGTCCGGCGTCAAGATAAAACAAAGGCTCGTCGTGCGCTCGAAATGCAAACGAGTGAAGTGGGATTGCCAAAACTCCGCCGACCATTCCGCTGCTCAATATGGACAATTCTCGAAACCGGCCGTGTCGTTGCTTCCGTGTACTTGCAAAATGTAAAACAATATAAAACGTCTCTCGGAGAAGCGGCTGTCGGCTGACGGGCCACAAATGCCACAATGGATAGCCGTCGAAGTTCTCTAGTTTGACCTATCTATATTCATGCGAACGTCAATGTCGCTTCTGTGTTTAAGGTCGTGCACACGGATGGATTACTTGCAATTCTAAACCTTTTGTCCGTTGTAGCGAACGCTAGCGGATACCATGGCCTGAGGTAATTCAGGACTATCATTGGGCCCCGCTTTCACTGCTTATGAATGACCCGGGGACCCTCGTCTCCTTCACACCTCGTGACACCGCGCTACACAAATCGTTCCTCTTTCAACGCTTTCGCCAACTTGTTTACGTGAAGAATTTAAAAGGTTCTCGTTAAAGTGTCAGCATCGACAATCAAGGCGTCGACAAGGACGGTGCGGATATGAATTTCCATATCACGGCTCCCCAAAATCAATGAGGCTCTTTCGCAACCGCCAATTGCTGCGTCAGTTGATTTTACCATTAACATTTTACAATTACGAGTCGATATGATCTGTTATTACAGGTCTTTTATTGGATGGCCGGAGGATATGAGTGAGTTATTAATCACTTGCTTAGTTACTTTCTCTGAGGTCAGGTTATTGTGCGGCATTATTCGCGGAGTGGTCACCCTACTAGCAGGTAATTTGGCGCTATCAGTCGGGCGGATTTCTCCGAGCTGATGGATGGCCTGCGCCGCTGCCCCTGTCTCGTTAGCAAGGTTTTGTGCTCGATCTTCGTGAGATTTTTTGTCTCTTGAACTTTCCTTTGTCTCCCCCTAATTAACCTTTATCTGTGTTTTAATAGCGCTTTATTCGTGAACTTTGAGAGTTTAAACTCGTTTGTTTTCCATACATATGTCATCGCGATGGTATGGTTGGTTTGCGTGATGGTAATTGCCGTATTACATGTCGCTGGGATCACGCGATGGTTTCATTCACAAGTTGAAAGATTTAATCGAACTATGATAGTGGTTATGTTTGTGCTGATTGAATAATATAAACGACTATTGCTTTTTATTGATGGTTATTTTTCTATAATTGTATTGTATAAAGTTAATTTGAATTGTTGCCATGATTTTGCCTTCTTACTGTTATTTGTAAATTTTTTATTATTTGTTATTACTCACTCACCTTTATCACGAATTGCATTCCAGTCCTCGCTATCTGCTGTATAAATTAGTCCACAACAGGGTTAACAGTGCCACTAATGTTTATGTTCTCCTTGTGATAACTTGTTCACAACTCCTTTGTGACTAGCCGTTGTATTACTTTCTTCTTATTTATTGCTTTCATTATGATTGTTACTACTTATTAGTAAAGCAATTTGTCATACTAATGTTACTGTCAATGCATATTCTTTTGCATCATTATACATTGTTGTATTATTATGATCACAAAGAGACTGATCTTTGTTATTGTTAATTCTCTTCAATATTGTTTGTATTAAATACTGGTTCCCGTACTACTTAGGTATCTAATCTGAATTATCTAAACATTAAACGATAGGAGCTACCACATTGTGGATTAAAAATATCTTAAACATTGTAGTCTTTATCGATGTGACATAAAGTACACAATCGCTTAAATTTTCACTGTGAACGTAGTCACTGTTGTGTGACAAGCACCTTCATATTGCTTACTCGAATGAAATTTATGCGTAGTGAGGAAAATTAGCAATTCTAAAATAAGGTGAGTCACGGTGCATCGTACAATAAAATTATTAACGACAGAATATGGTAGTGAGCTGGTTGTTATAAGGCTTTACTCGTAAACGTGTTTAATATATTAGCACGTGGTTATTGCTCGTTGATAAGGAAGAAATAGGTGTTTTTAAAGCATTGACTACAATATTCAGTGTCATAAAGTTCCTATTACGATCCTTACGCTTTTGAAAACCCCGTTGATTCGGTTTAATACATTCAGATTCAACGTTATAACTTATAAATCAATCGTCGTCATTTCTATGCCACCTGAAGAACATCCACCGTTTGATCCTTCCCCAAGAATGGCCACAACAACCGCTCCTGAGTCAACCGCATCTTTAATTCATCATTATTATGATTAATTTACATAACATAATCAGCTTTGCCTACAACCAAGTGCAGATCATTACCCAATATATAATAGTTATTATTTATCTCAATATAAGCCAATATCACCGATTTAATAAGCCACGTTCCCCCGATCCCAATGGTATGAATATGTTCAGTCGTGCCCTTATTTGGACTAGTTACGCAAGTCCCATGCATCTACATTGTAAATGATCAATGTTGTAATGCATGTTTTGTATGACTATAGTATGGAGTGCATTGCGAAATAATCCATGTATTCGTACCAATTCGACCAATTTTTGGGATTTTTCCTTTGTGGATGAATTTGCACATTTAAATTCTGATAAAGATAACTGAGATCAGATTTCAGTCAATCTATAAAAATAGTCGGAACATTTAATCGGTTATCTTAATCTGGGTGTGGATCAACATTCAGATATTTATTATTATTTTATCATCGTATGGTCATAAAACTTGCGAGTCGGGAAGTCAAGTGTTACAACAAAAATAAAAATATAAGCTCATCAATTTCGATGCATATTTGATATTTTTCTGCTTCCTTATTTGCTAAATGAGAACAGGAACTGTAGAAAAACCTCGTTAACTATGCAGATCTTAAATAAACGCTTAAAATAAAGTGGCAACCCATAAACCAGCATTAAAATGCTCGGAACTACCGGACTGATTTCGAAATTATCGCTGAAGCATCTCCAGTTATTTACGCTATAAATTATCACTCAACAAAGCGGAAGAATAATGGGGAATATAATGTCTCGGGAAACTTGGAGAGGAAAGTGATAAATAATTATAACTGCTGAAATATATAGTGATGATTTAAGATTCTGTTCCGAAGTTCACTATGCATATTTTAGATCGTAGAATATTTTCAGCGCTGTCGTTTTGGTCATATTTATAACGTGACTTGAAAAAGATTGTAGCACAGCAGCATTGCTGCTTTAAATAAACGATGAAATACACTCTTGTTCCTTTATATGATTGGAATGAGGTATCATTTTTACTTCGTAAATCACTTAAGAGTTCAGAACCATTATTACTAGTTAGTAAAGAAATATTACAAAGCATGATAATTTGTATTTAAGGAAATAATTAAATATTGAAGTTACACCAAGGAAACAATCAACAAACTTCCGCCATCTCTTCTTTAAAAGCAAGATCCATGTAGCATTCCTTCACATAACATGTCACTTGTCTACAACATTAAAAATATCTGGCGCCAATACTGCAAAGCTTTTACTCCTAACACAGAATAGAGTGCCCATTATAATACTCTTTGCGTCTAATACTTCCTCAACAACTGTTTGTTTGTCTATGTTCCTCATCTTAGCTCTGTTTAGCTTGTGGTAATTTTAAATTGCTCTCAGAAGTACCAGAGCGTTTGTTAATACCTTCAGTGCCACTAACATCCTTGACGTGTCGAAATTATACACAAAATGCCAGTTGGTGGCAGTTACGAATAGTTCAGAATTGTGGAGATTTACGAGGTATTCCAAATGCGGAAGGTTTGCGTAATGTTTTTGTCTCAGTCAACGGGACTTTTATTTGCCATTATATTTGATTTTAAACCGTTTTACTCGAAAATTATCTTTACCGTCTCATTTGAAATTACGAACTATTGCTTACTGTTCTTAGCTTAAAGGATAGCAATATTGTGATTAAGTAAAGCATTTCGTTTGTGTCTCTATTTTTTTCCAAGTAATAAAAGACTTAAAAAAATGCTCTTCTGCATTGCATCAATGCAGAATTATGTACTTATTCTTACTTCAAATTTCTCTTATCTGTGTATTTATATCTTCTTGAGTAAGTGATATGATAGTGTGCGTTCTTTGTTAGTCAATCCTGTAATATATTTTTTGTACTTTTTTTTGAAGTATATTTATTTTTCATTATAGTCGACGTATCGTTTTATCCTTAACCAAAATAATACGGACGATATCATCCTCCACTTAACGTTAATTAGTCGTCCAATCGTTGTATTTATTCTTAACTAAATTAATTTTGGACAATATCATACTCCACTTAACATTGATTTTAAGTTCTAAACACAGTATTTGAAAACCTTGGACGTCTCAAGATTGTCTCAAGTGCACCTCGCTAGAATATTTACAAGCTAAACAGGTTCCAAGAAGATCGCGTCATCCACAAAATACTGAGCAACTAATTATCTACCTGGATCTTTATTCTATTTTAGTTTACTCAATCTTGCTTTGTGATCGTTATCATATTATCAGATATATGAGCTCGGTTATAATGTTGGAAAGGAACTGAAATTAACTGTTGCGTCATTAAGTTTTTAAATCACAGATGTATTTATATCGTGGGTTTAAATAATCAAAACTGTCAATAAAATAAATAAATAAATTATTAGTTTTATCATTTGTTTCTATTGCATCATTAAAATCAAACTGACTTGTCATTAAGTTACAGACCACTTATATTTTTTAAAGTCTTATGTGCAGTCAACCAATTTGATTTCTAGGCCACTTTGGACTATGTTAAAGTGACGTTGTCCACCAAAACATAAGAGACTTCCTATGATTTGGTTTACAACGTCACGTTGACAAAGTCCATAGTGGCCTAGGAATCAAATTGGTTGACTGTACCTTGTTCATGTTTATCTACCTTACCTTAACTAACCATATATTAAATACCAAATACTATTTTTTCTTTAAAGTGAACCGTATGTCAGGTAGCCAAGAAATATTCTGCTGGTGCTACTAAAAATATCTAGACTAAAACTCCAAAACCGCTTTCCGGCCTTGATACCACCTAATTACGCTCTCATTACCGTCCAGCTTGAAAGTGTTAAATTTCCCAACGTGTTTACACAACCACAACTGCCCATTATTGGTAAAAAAGTTGCGCCCGCGGCTAATTTCACGCACGAGCGTTGGGCAAAAAATTGTGGTAGAGGCTTTATGTAAACCGGTGAGAGTGATCCCTTAGGGCGTTGCGATCGCTGCCACAGAGATGGATATAAACTGTAACTTGAAATGAGCTCATTTTGAAATACAATGAGGGTGTTTAAACGCGAAGTAGTTTAAACGATGGTTTTAAAGCTTCAATGTACCAGAAATAGGATGTTGCGGAAATTAATTCGTATTATTTTGCTTACTAGACGTATAGTTATATCGAAAACGTATATTGATCATCATAACTTAGGGTCGTATTAATAACTCTACTTCAAGTTCTTTAGACTGAAATGAGTTTTCTTAAACTTGATGTGTACTTTGACATATCTTAAGACGGGCATCTCAGCAAAGATCAGATTATTAATAAGTATCTTTGGAGAGATAACCCATCATTTTATCGAATTTCACTTCATCGATTATATCATTTCATCGAATTTAATTTCATCGAACGCTATTTTCTGCTAAAACCATGATGTTTCCAGGATATCTTAACATTAATTACGTACAAAGCTTGGCTTAGGTTAGACTTGTCACTACCAAAAAAATTTACTCTATAAAAATTCTGCGTAATGATACGTTAGTTGAAAGTTGTTTCGATAAAACTATAGATATCCCTTTAGAAAACGTTAAACCTAAGCCATCTGTTTCTTGAATAAAATTTATGTGATAAAACTCCAGCGTCACACTAACCAATCTATACATATAAAAGGCAAAACTGACTGACTTATATGTATATCAACGCACAGCCGAAACTACTGTACCTAGAAACTTGAAATTTGGTATAGGGGTTCCTTTCATGATGTAAGTGAGCACTAAGAAAGGATTTTCCCAAAAGACCCCCAACGGGAAGAAAAGGGGGGAGTAGCGGGAAACTATTTCTACGCGTACGAAGTCGCGGAAGTCTTCTAGTTTTATTATATTAGCAATGTTTCTTAGATTATAATCGTACATAACCATGCATTCACGACGCAGAAGCTACCAACAAAATGACTCATCTAACAACCCAACTGTAAGTTTTTTCTTAATTCTTACAAGCACAAAACAAAGCGTTACCTTCTTTGTTCAGAAAGAACACAAGCGGTGTAAATCAGTGTCTGTTTGAAAGCGAAACAATTGAAAGTGTGATGGCGTAGTTTTTTGTTTTTTAACGGTGCGCGACAGAATTTTTTAAGTTATTGTCACGGGGACTGTCTCGTTTAATAACTAGTTACTTTCAGTTATGAGTAACTAAACTTAGGCATGTTTTTCAATATAAAATATTGAATGACTGTTATTTAGATGAGTCCATTAATTAACAATAATTAGCAATAACTTAACTCAACACTTGCAGATTTTATCTTGAATAAGCATTTGTTTAAAATTCAATGTCAGAAAGGAACTCTGTAATCATCCAAGTTAGGTACTTAAAAGAGGTTTTAATACGTCTAGTGCTCGTGTACCTCATTTATATACAAGATTGACGTATGCAGGAGTTCTTGGCTCTGAATGTATAAATTGAAGCAAGACGTAGAAAGTAAACAATTTAATGATAAATGCTGTAAAATGCCTTCGGGCGCCAATTTTCACTTCAGCGTCTTGACAACTTTTAATCAAAACCCAAGACTATCTCCTTTACATCATTACATAATGGCTTTAGAGCGAGAGAGGCCAATGGTGTTTCGAATTTCGTTTTCAATAAGTTTTTGTTACCACGATCGGCTCTCTACTGAGACAAAACTACTTTGACAAAAGCGTTGACTGTTTGAAAAGAAAACGATCCACTTCCCAATAAATTACTTTTTATTTTGAAATGTGTTTATGTACAGATAGATGCAGATGCAGACTTCAATTTTAAATAGCATTAGCTTCCTTTAATTTATTGAAGTTTTTTTAACGCAAATTCGAGTTTCAAATCGGGCTCGATTTCAAGTCATATGGCACTGAAATTATTTGTGATGAGAACTCAGGCATAAACTACAATCGATTATTTTTTATTGATGTAATTGCTTTATTGAACATTGTTTGATGGTTTATAGCTTTATACGTTTTGCCACACGGAGTCTTTTGTTTTTGCTCGGTCATGGTGTTAGATATTTATAAGCATTTATTTAACTTGTGAAACGTCTGTTAGTATGTATGGGTTAAATTAATTCGTTTGGTGTCGTACGTGTTTGGAAACTCGAATATTAAGGAATAGCTGCTATGCAGCTATGGAAAGGGCTATGTTAGGAGTTTCTCTGAAAGATAGAATTCAAAATGAGGTTATCGATACCACTCACCGAATTAGCAAGTTGAAGTGGCATTGGGCTGGTCACATAAGCTGAAGAACTGACAATCGTTGGGGTTGGGACACACAGGTTCTCGATTAGAGACTGCGAATCGGCAAACGCAGTGTAGGCCAATGTCTATGCAACTCCATACGAAGTAATATATAATTATAATTATGCATATCTACGTATATTACTTTGTATGGACCAAGTAGAATAGAGCCTCAGTATTAGTGGAATCCCCTTGAAATATCGACAAACATTTCATCGAATTACATTTCATCGAAAGCTAATTTCTGCTGAAACCTCATAGTTTTCAGGTTATTTTAAGCAGTCTTTACGTAGGTTAGGTTAGGTCAGAATTGTGGCCACAAAAAAAATTAAGCTCCTGCACTTATAAATGCCTGTCGATGAAATAAAAATTCAGGGAAGTTAAACGTTCTATGAAATGATGTTCGATATTTTAAGGGTAAACCCAGTATTAGTACCAATTAAAGTACCTACCATGTAAGAGATAAACGAGTCATAAAGGAATTGATTATAACATCCAAATAAACAGAATACAATTTCACAGCGCAGCCACTCGCATAGTCGCTATTCCTCATTGTTGCTTGTTATCGAAATTTCCAACAACACAAGACGTCCGCGGATGTCGAGTTACTGGCAGGATACAGTTCCTAATTCGATAATTGTTTGAATTCCGTTGCTTCGTCTAATGGATCGCCAGTTTCACAATGTATTGGGCAGCAGTGATGAAATCAAAGAGCGGACGGTTTGATGTTCTGACACGTTAGTATTGAAAGATTTTAATGGTTTATTGACATTTAAAACGCATTAGGCGTAGCCACGTTACATTACGAGTACATAAAATGTATTGTAATTTCATGTATAGAGGCCGTTCAAATGTTTTTAGTGATTTTTTAAAAAAAATATTACTAGGTAATTACAATTTATTACTTGGAAAACAAAAAACAGTTAGGTATCTATATCACAGATAAAAAAAAACCATTTAAAAAAGTATTGTATCTTTTTTATTAGTTTTATTACACCCAAAAGCTTTATTATAACAAAAGAAAGATGTTTTAAGTACTCGTGGTAAAGTCTCTTTCTTTCTTTATTGTAAAGTAAGAGATGCCAAGATGCCAACACAAATCTTCGCCATAGACTATATTACGTTACAAGATCCACAGGCAAAACTTAATTAGCACCAAAGACCTTTATTTCACATTGATAATAAAAATCGCATTAAAGCGAAAATGTCTTACTACTCCATCTCAAGCTCATCGGCTTAGGACTTAGAGCTAAAGCTGCAATTATAGGCTAATTGCTAGTCCTCGATGAGCTACTTGAGTGGAGTAGTCAAGTGCCACTGGAATGGAGACCTACCATTACCGACGCTAATTGTGCTATAACTGTTTTGTGTGCTATGTTGTTTTAAACTTAAAGGTGTCTTGCTTTCGATGTTGTCTTCTTGTCAATATTATTTAATTAAGTGTATTATTTCGAAACTAATTAGACTTTTACTGATACGATGTGAAAGAGAAATAATTTAATAAATGAAGAAATAAAGAAATAGTTTTTTCACAAACAATAACTCACAGTAAAAGCATTAGCGTTAAGATTAGTAATAGTCATCAATAGATCAATAGTTAGGGGGAAAATTTGATATAGTTTTATCATTTGTTTCTTTTGCATCATTAAAATCAAACTGACTTGTCATTAAGTTACAGGCCACTTATATGTTTTAAAGTCTCATGTACCTTGTTCATGTTTATCTACCTTACCTTAACTAACCTTAAATACAAAGTACAATTTTTTCTTTAAAGTGAAAAAAATATTTTGCTGGTGCTACTAAAAATATCTAGACTAAAACTCCAAAACCGCTTTCCGGCCTTGATACCACCTAATTACGCTCTCATTACCGTCCAGCTTGAAAGTGTTAAATTTCCCAACGTGTTTACACAACCACAACTGCCCATTATTGGTAAAAAAGTTGCGCCCGCGGCTAATTTCACGCACGAGCGTTGGGCAAAAAATTGTGGTAGAGGCTTTATGTAAACTGGAGAGAGTGATCCCTTAGGGCAATGCGATCGCTGCCACAGAGATGGATATAAACTGTAACTTGAAATGAGCTCATTTTGAAATACAATGAGGGTGTTTAAACGCGAAGTATTAAACGATGGTTTGAAAGCTTCAATGTACCAGAAATAGGATGTTGCGGAAATTAATTCGTATTATTTTGCTAACTAGTCGTATAGTTATATCGAAAACGTATATTGATCATCATAACTAAGGGTCGTATTAATAACTCTACTTCAAATTCTTTAGACAGAAATGACAGTTTTCTTAAACTTAATGTGTACTTTGACATATCTTAAGACGGGCATCTCAGCAAAGATCAGATTATTAATTAGTATCTTTAGAGAGATAACCCATCATTTTATCGAATTTCACTTCATCGTTTATATCATTTCATCGAATTTAATTTCATCGAACGCAATTTTCTGCTAAAATCATGATGTTTCCAGGATATCTTAAACATTAATTACGTACACAGTTTAGCTTAGGTTAGACTTGTCACTACCAAAAAAATTAACTCTATAAAAATTCTGTGTAATGATACGTTAGTTGAAAGATATTTCGATAAAATTGTAGATATCCCTTTAGACAACGTTAAACCTAAGCCATCTGTTTCTTGAATAGAATTAATGTGATAAAACACCAGCGTCACACTAACCAATTTTATATAATTGCAATGTCTCTTAGATAATAATCGTACATAACCATGCATCCACGACGCAGAACCTACCAACAAAATGACTCATCTAACGACCCAACTGTAAGTTTTTCCTTAATTCTTACAAGCACAAAACAAAGCGTTACCTTCTTTGTTCAGAAAGAACACAAGCGGTGTAAATCAGTGTCTGTTTGAAAGCGAAACAATTGAAAGTGTGATGGCGTAGTTTTTTGTTTTTTAACGGTACGCGACAGTATTTTTTAAGTTATTGTCACGGGGATTGTCTCGTTTAATAGCTAGTTACTTTCAGTTATGAGTAACTAAACTTAGGCATGTTTTTCAATATAAAATATTGAATGACTGTTATTTAGATGAGTCCATTAATTAACAATAATTAGCAATAACTTAACTCAACACTTGCAGATTTTATCTTGAATAAGCATTTTATTAAAATTCAATGTCAGAAAGGAACTCTGTAATCATCCAAGTTAGGCACTTAAAAGAGGTTTTAATACGTCTAGTGCTCATGTCCCTCATTTATATACAAGATTGACGTATGCAGGAGTTCTTGGCTCTGAATGTATTAATTGAAGCAAGACGTAGAAAGTAAACAATTTAATGATAAATGCTGTAAAACGCCTTCGGGCGCCAATTTGCACTTCAGCGTCTTGACAACTTTTAATCAAAACCCAAGACTATCTCCTTTACATCATTACATAATGGCTTTAGAGCGAAAGAGGCCAATGGTGTTTCAAATTTCGTTTTCAATAAGTTTTTGTTACCACGATCGGCTCTCTCCAGAGACAAAACTACTTTGAGAAAAGAGTTGACTGTTTGAATAGAAAACGATCCACTTCCCAATAAATTACTTTTTTATTTTGAAATGTGTTTATGTATAGATAGATCCTTTAACTAATTGAAGTTTTTTTTTAACGCAAATCCAAGTTTCAAATCGGGCTCGATTTCAAGTTATATGGCACTGAAATTATTTGTGATGAGAACTCAGGCATAAACTACAATCGATTATTTTTTATTGATGTAATTGCTTTATTGAACATTGTTTGATGGTTTATAGCTTTATATACGTTTTGCCACACGGAGTCTTTTGTTTTTGCTCAGTCTTGGTGTTAGATATTTATAAGCATTTATTTAACTTGTGAAACGTCTGTTAGTATGGGTTAAATTAATTCATTTGGTGTCGTACGTGTTTCGAAATTCGGATATTAAGGTAGTAGGTAGGTACTTGCTCGTACTGCTATGCTGCTGTGGAAAGGGCTATATTGGGGATTTCTCTGAAGGATAAAGTTAGCGACATGCTCACTGAATTAGAAAGTTGAAGTGGCAGTAGGCTGATCACATTTTACACAAGCTGAAGAACCGACAACCGTTGGGGGTTGGGGCCAACAGTCACCCGAGTGAAGACTGCAAATCGGCAAACGCAGTGTAGGCCTATGCAACTCTATAGAAAGACCAAGTAGAATAGAGCACCAGTATTACTACCAATTAAAGTACCTACCATGTAAGAGATAAACGAGTCATAATGGAATTGATTATAACATCCAAATAAACAGAATACAATTTCACAGCGCAGCCACTCGCATAGCCGCTATTCCTCATTGTTGCTTGTTCTCGAGATTTCCAACAACACAAGACGTCCGCGGATGCTGTGTAACTGGCAGGATACAGTTCCTAATTCGATAATTGTTTGAATTCCGTTGCTTCGTCTAATGGATCGTCAGTTTCACAATGTATTGGGCAGCAGTGATGAAATCAAAGAGCGGACGGTTTGATGTTCTGACACGTTAGTATTGAAAGATTTTAATGGTTTATTGACATTTAAAACGCATTAGGCGTAGCCACGTTACATTATGAGTACCTACATAAAATGTATTGTAACAAGCCCGTTCAAATGTTTTAGTTTTTTTTTTATTACTAGGTAATTACAATTTATTACTTGCAAAACAAAAAACAGTTAGGTACCTATATCACAGATTTAAAAAAAAAACATTGAAAAAAAGTATTGTATCTTTTTTATTCGTTTTATTACACCCAAAAGCTTTATTATAACAAAAGAAAGATGTTTTAAGTACTCGTGGTAAAGTCTCTTTCTTTCTTTATTGTAAAGTAAGAGATGCCAAGATGCCAACACAAATCTTCACCATAGACTATATTACGTTACAAGATCCACAGGCAAAACTTAATTATCACCAAAGACCTTTATTTCACATTGATAATAAAAGTCGCATTAAAGCGAAAATGTCTTACTACTCCATCTCAAGCTCATCGGCTTAGGACTTAGAGCTAAAGCTGCAATTATAGGCTAATTGCTAGTCCTCGATGAGCTACTTGAGTGGAGTAGTCAAGTGCCACTGGAATGGAGACCTACCATTACCGACGCTAATTGTGCTATAACTGTTTTGTGTGCTATGTTGTTTTAAACTTAAAGGTGTCTTGCTTTCGATGTTGTCTGCATTTACTTGTGAATATTATTTAATTAAGTGTATTATTTCGAAACTAATTGGACTTTTACTGATACGATGTTAAAGAGGAATACTTTAATAAATGAAGAAATAAAGAAATAGTTTTTTCACAAACAATAACTCACAGTAAAAGCATTAGCGTTAAGATTAGTAATAGTCATCAATAGATCAATAGTTAGGGGGAAAATTTGACAGAATTTACTTTATAAACAAACTAATTAAATGGAATTCGTGAATTATCACGATTGATGGCGATAACACATCCGCATTTTATGCTTATTGAACAAAAACCACCTAAGTGACAACATTAAGCAACTAAACTTAGACTCTAAAGCAAGAAAATTAGGGCACTATTTCTGTTGAAAATCCAACAGCATTTACCCCTTGTTGGGATACAATAAACGATTTATCCAAACACGAAGCTCAGCGGGGAATTCCTGAAAAATGTAGCGTGACTAAACTAGATTTGTTTAAAAATGCCCCTAAAGCTAGATGTAAACAATTTTCATTATGATGTTACGCAGAACTTAGACAAGTTACGACACGGCCACCATCGAACGACAGTCGCACACGCAACGACTTTCGTGATCACAATAATAACTGGAAAACCAAATGGCAAAGGTTCCAGGGCTTAGAAAGCGTAATGGCCACCCCAAAGCTCCAAGGTTACAGGAAATTAACACTTACCTTATAATTAATACACACATAAACAAGTTTTACTGCGTTTAGGAACCATTTGAATTTATGGGACGTCACAGAATTGTTTGCGTCGTGGAAAGCAACAGATCGTTAGATATCCAGTATAATTAGCGTCTAAAATGGAATGTTCTCCTCAGGTGCAAGCTAATTGGGTAAAGTTAAGATGACGATAGACCGAGCTGGTCTGCCGCCTGCTCCGCGAAGATCCTCCTCAACTTACAGAAGCTACGATGAACTTGGTATCATTGATCGAGGTAGACCTTTAAGATACCGCCACGGAGGTATCGAGGACCTTACAGGAATGGAGCAGTCCTACAGACCGTATAACAACGCTCAAAACTTGGATGACATCACAGTAATCAGCTCTGAAGAAGTACCTAAATCTAGGCGAAAAACAATTGAAGGTTTCGCTTTTGGATTTAGAAGGACTTTCTCTGTGAGGAGTAGACGGGAGCCTGAAGCGATTCCTTTGGATACTTTTAATGAGGAAAACTTCGCGACGGTTAGAGGAGCACCATTCGGGAGGCGTCGGTCACTGTCCAGAGACCGCGGGTCTTTGTTAGCCAGAAGTTCTTCAGAAGGGGATGTGAGGCAACCGCTTCCTAGGGCACCCCCTGCCGCTCCCGGCCCTCGTCTGCACCGCTGTCTCCGAGCCCTCGGTGGAAGCTGGAAGAACCTTTTACTACGTGAGTCTTCACGACTGATCATAACCATATCATGTATCATTAACCAAAAAGCAACAGCGACAGACTCTTCAAAAAATCGAAGTTCTAAGTTTCGTTAGTTCTGTCTCTCTTGATTTGATCACGGATAGTGAGGCGGAAGGAGCATCAGAAGTTTCGAACTTAATGCTTAGTATCCGGGCTTGGTGACTACAATCTCATGGATTCTCATGCTTACCACCAGCGCTCTATCATGGTCGTGAGTATCGTCGTGGATAAAACATCCGTCACTTTCTGATCAGTATCTAAGTGCGAAAGTGATGGATGCTTTATCTACGTTAGTCCACCGCGATAAAGTCTACCATAATACCAGCAGGGAGTGGATATGCGGTTTAAAATAAAGCGTGTGTATTACACCTAACAAGCTAGAGACATAATTAATATCACCAATTAACTAAGACGCGCACTAACCTTAACAAGTCCGGTTAGGCTTCATTATTCTGGTATAAAGGCAGTTAAGTTAACCGTGGCTTGTCCAACTTAATTACCGTCCGACGGGTACAAATCACCAGGAGTTTAACTTTAAACCGCTGATTAACTGAGTCTTAACCGAATTAAACGCTTTCTTTTATGTTAATGTAACTGATTGTTTGTGTTATTTATTGGCTGATCAGACTGTTTGTTAAAGATGATGCCTATTAATTATGTGGTAAATAATTGATGTTAGATTATTATTATTTAATAGTGTTCATTTATTATCAACGATTTACAATTAATAAATGATCAGGGATTATATAGTTCTTAATATGGATACATCTTCTTGAAATTTTACGTGCTGTTTCAACATTTTCAGAACAAAAAGTTCCTACTAATAAGTCTGAACACCCAACATCTAAACCTGTATACTAAGACACAAAGCAGAGCGAAGTGTTGGTAGGCCTTTCAGAAGGTAAACTACAACACGTGATTTTACTCTTTCTTTCAATACTGAATCAACAAGCTAGTAAAAAGAGCAGGGTTACTTTGAATCAATTCAAATGTCAATACCCGATATTGACATTTGAATTCACACACATAGAAAACTCTGTTACAGATTAAACCAGTCCCAAAGTTAGTTCTATACTTGTACTATTGCTAATAAGGGGTCTATATTGTCTGCCATAATTATATTTAGTCATAATGTGTTTTAGGTCATAATCATTGCAAGTCATAACGTATTTTTCTTGAGAAACTGTTTCTTTTTCAGAATTGTTATAAATTAAACCTAACCTAACCTAGCCTTGTCTACACTTTAGATATTTCAGAAAATCTGAAAAGTTTATAGTTACAGTGACATTAAAAATTATGACCAACAATAATTATGTCAACAATGACATTATGACCAAAAAAATTAAGGGAAACAAAGGGCTCCCGGTAATAAATAATGATGTACAAGCTCGTCCAAATTAAAATTAATAAAAAGATAACTTTTTTTTTTAAATCAGGATAAGAAATTCGCTTCAACCACATAAATACTTGCCTTTAGGCCTCCTATCAGGGTCCACTAGTTTCTTAGGATGGTTCACAACCACTACCAACATGGCGGATCACGCCGTCAAAAGACAAACCGATTCGTGTTAAACAGTTAAGAAGAAATCTTAGATAGGCAATTCAAATCATGATTGAATTGAATAAGTCCAAGAATGGTGTTAATGGGATCGTAAAAGATAAATTGAACATAAATGTACGATTTCATTTAGACGAGAGAGAGTAAGTAGACGTATTACAATGTAGTGTTTTATCTTGTTCTGCCAATGTTTCTAAACTTGATTAGAAATTCAGTGATATAAAATGCTGTTTTACATAATAATATTTGTTACTCATTATCATTTGAAAGTTTTGAAACCAGCATATCGGCAAGTCTTCAGGCAACAATTTTTGGAAACAGGGGAATTATTTGACTTTGTGTTTCTGGAAAAAGAATCAGATGCAAAACCGAGTAAACATGAACTTTCACTGCTTTGCATCATACTATACAGACCGATAGCGCTAGGTTTAGAGGTTTTAAAAATATGAGCGTAATGTTTGAAACGGTAATTGTTAACGGTCCATAGCCGTTAAAACTTACGGCTAAATTTTACTGCCTTGACAATAAATTGCTTAGGTAAATTGAAATGTAGTGACTAAAGGCTCCGGCACACCAAACGCGTGGCAGCAGCAGCGCGTAGCGTCGCGTGGCGTCAGAGAGTTGTAAAACAACAAAACAAATGGAACCCCGGCACACCTAGACGCGCGTGTGCGGCGCGTCTGCAGCGCGCGAGACGCGTGTCTCGGTGTGCCGGGGTTCCATTTGTTTTGTTGTTTTACAACTCCCTGACGCCACGCGACGCTACGCGCTGCTGCTGCCACGCGTTTGGTGTGCCGGAGCCTTTAGATTGAAAAGGGCATGCTTCGATGGTTCGGTCATTTGGAAAGGATGGATGAAAGAACATTGACGAAAGAGATATACAGAGCGAAAGTGAGTGGAAGGGTTGGAAGGAGCCGCCCTAGACGTGCTTTTTCGAATCAAATCGGAGAAATACTGGAAAAGTGCCGAATCTTAAGTACCCGGAACCGACGGGCGTGCATGACTCGATGTATGAATGTGGAAGAAGCAAAAGAAATTTTGTCGGGATCGTAGCAGGTGGAAAGTGGTCTCTGCCTACCCCTCTGGGAAACAGGCGTGATTTAATGTATGTATGTATGTAAATTGAAATGTAGTAAATTAATTAAATAGTAATGTACAATCAGTAAACGTAAGTGGTTCGCTTTTAGTCTTTTCCAGTTCAAGTTACTCAAGCAGTTGATGATACTTTTCATGATCGGTTACCTACTCTAACGTCTTTTTTGCTCTACTGTGTGTATCGTATTGTCAACGTTATGATAGTTCTTGTTAACTTGACAATAACTGCAGACGTGTTGAGAACAATACATGTAAAGACAAGATAGAATAGGGCCCTTGTTAGAAATAATACCTATTGACATAAGCGCCTGACGCAACCTTTCGGCAGCTTACTTCAGTCCTGAACATTTTCTTTAATATACGGTTAAATACGTTTGCAAAATACTTCTTGTAGCCCGTAGGACCTTTTGCTGCAACTAATGTACTTACATTGTCAAAAAATGCCTTGACAAATTTATCCTACTCTGGGCCTTCAGGGATCCCCATTTCACTTCCCGTTGGGAGAATAAAGGTTTATTACCTAACCTGTTTATTAATTATCAAAACACTAGCTAAATTACTTCGTGGTAGCAGTTAGCCCTTTAGCATTTGTTCCATCCTTGAACCCTGCGATCGTCATTACCATACAAATGTGCTAATATCCAGACTCATTACGTGTATGAGCCCATACGCCTCCTAATGACTCCTACGTGCACGTTAGCTTCTGTACGTGAACTTTAATAATTCGCGGATTAATATTTATTTTGAAACACATAGTAAAGTCACCAGCAATAATATATTATTCAACATTGCACTCGAAAATATCTAACACTTATACCTCTAGGAATAAAGACGTGTCAGATATTTTCTAGCACAATTTCGATAATATACTATTGCTGGTGCCTGTACATGGCAAAAATAGTTGTCTAAATCCTCATTTCATCAACATACAAAATTATAACCGAAAGACGTCCGTTGTTACATATTACTAATATTACTAATAAAACCACCACCACAAGGTGCCACTTTTGGATGTGTTAATTATATTAATAAACTGATCTTGGTTGAGATACTCGTCTCAAGACAAGTTAGAGTAAATAAAATAATAAAGAAAAAGTTAAAGCTACCTTATTGAAAATGCTCCCCCTAAATGTTGTTTCTACGCTCTGATGGCACAACTCAAACTCGCCGGTTAATAATTCGGTTCGATGACTTGTAAACCGAGCTATTTCAGAGGGTAATTCCTGTTTATTTATACAATTAGTTGTACAATCTTAATTTGCTTCGTAAAAGCAACTTAAAATTTCATTTGTTAATATTAATATTTGATGGCTGTACTTTACAACAAAAAACAAAAATAATATCGGCAGTCGTAATTGTGAGCCTAACTATAGGTACATTCTTAATCATAAGATAATTTCTATAATCTTTAACCATCCATAGTTCTCTAGAAACGGTGCTTAAACTTGTAATAGGCAGCTGTAGCTTTATACAGCTCACATAAAACCTCTTTCTTATGAACTACAAAAGTTACTGCCACTAAACCCTGAGTCTCGTTAAGAAAATTGCCTTTTTAATTTTCCGTTACACCGCACTCACAATAGTTCGAACTCCAGCCTAATGGCTGTTGCTGGCACTCTAAGTTTAAACGTGTTGGAGAAAAAGTGTTTTGAAAAGAGAACGGAGCGTTGTGGGATGGGTTAACCCATTTGCGATGTGACAGTTGATGGTGAAGAACTTTCGAGAACATCGTTTTTTACTTGAGGATAAAATGTAGTAAAGAAACAGTCAATAGCAATTTAGAAAAAAATACTCGAATAGTGTTAAAACGAAACTTTTGACATTTATAAATTCAGTGAGAACAGTTTATGATTCGATCCACTGAACACTTAAAGGTTCGCCTTTGTACTGTATGTATTATTTTTTTATCTCCATTGTTCGGGTTTTGTTTTTCTTTTGTACAGTAAAGTGTTTACACACACTTTAATTTAGGAAAAAACAGTTGTACTCACAATCGATGATGTTCTTGGTTTGAGTTTTGTATTTGTTTTGTATCTGTGGTACTAAGGACTTGATGGTTCTCGATTAAATGTTAAGTATCTCTGGAATCTATAGTCCTTATAGTGAAACTAAAAACTTATCCGAATTCTAACGCATTTATCACAATGTAGTGACATCCTTTTGATATTACACTGTATTTAATATCACTGGTCCTGAATTAATCTTATATAACAGGGGTTTCCTAATATACTTTTGTTCCTTTCATCTGTTTTATCGTAGTCCGTGGGATCATCTTTAATACATTAACAAAATAATCACACTAATAATACGCCGTTTCTTTTTTTCATCACATCACGTACCTATTCGGAATTCGGATATATTTAATACAACTATTTTATTTATATCGATGGGAGACTTTCAACTGACACAGGCTCGGTTGTCCGTAGCAGGAGGATTTTCCAACGATATAAATTAATTCCACTCTTCATTCTTCTTTGGTGTAGCTAGGGAATGAGTAGGACAGAATTTCGTGAGTCTTAGTGGCTTTTTAATATTTTCATGTTTGATTATTATTTTGGAATGTGCTATAATGGGATTGCCTGCGCCTTCAAACGATGTTGACTTAACTTAATTGTATGTATTTTGAATGTTAAGGTGAGGAGTAAGTAAGGAGTGCTTTAAAAAGGTAATCTTGAGAGGGATGTAATTTTTTTGTTACGATTCAATTTAATTAGTTTTTGCAATTTTCTTCTCTGTATCTAGAGGTTCGTATAAGATTTCATGCTTAATTCTGTTTCTTCAAATCTACATACTTTATCAACAAATTTCGCACATTTTTGCAATGCATTCAACAAATTAATTTCACTTTATTCGCGATCATAAAATAAACAACGCGAAAAGACTCATTATCATTCGGACGTTTACTGATTTATAATTGCGCGATTCGCAATTTCGTTATTTGATTCTCTTCATTTAATTTCCGCTTTTGTTCAGTAAATAATTTAATATTTAACCTCAATTCGTTTCACAGATTCACTGTTAAAGTAGTTTTCAAACATATTAACTAGTTTCATTTCAGCGACATTAATGTTTAAATCATTCTTTCTGACATTGGTTATGTCTGAGATTTCGCATGCGTAAATTTATTTAATTGCTTTTGCTTCAGTCTTAAGACATCCTTTTCTTTTTGACACAACATCAACATCTTTTCTACAGTTAACTTAAACAAAGGCGTTTTAGTAATTAATGTTATATTTATTTTCTTAAAAGATATTTGTCAGCCTAGAGCTTAGTTTGGGAATAGATCAATTTATGTGAGATTGCCCGTGGTTGTTTTTTTAAAGCCGCTTAAATTATCACCGACAGCTATTTTCTTTAAAAGTAGTTTCATTTCACGTAGGTAGTATAAACTAACATTAACTCTAGTGTATTATCAGAATCGTGCTATAGCTTCAGAAAGCCAAGTACAGCGTGTTGAATTTCCTATAACATTGTAAACATATCTTTTCATCTAACAAAATTGTTTCGCACTTGTTTTAAAATGGCCGAGCACGGCGCTAATATCATGGTGTAGATGGTACGTGCCCGCACGTGAGCCAGGAATGACCCCGGGCGCCATGTTTGTTAATATCGCTATGATAACGTAACTCTGTTTCTTGTTCAGGATTAATCGATGCTTCGAATCGATTTCACTTTTGCTATTAAGGTTTATTTGACGTAAATATTAAAGGGAAGTTTTGACTTTTATCTGTCTATTCCCAAGTTCCAATTGACCTTATACTGTTAATTATTATAAATGTTGGACATCTAGAAGTAAATTTAGACCCTGATAACATTCAAACGAGCCTCTTTTTTCAAAGCCTGAAATGCGCTTGCGATTCCTCTGGTGTTGCGGGTATTTATGGGTCACGATGATCACTTACCATCAGCTGACTCGCTTGCTCGTCTGCCTCCTTTTTAACATGAAAAAATTAATCAATTTTAGTTTAATCAGTACCCAGAATATGAACTCATTTTATTGTTAAGTACATGCCTATCAATTGAAATAAATGCAAACATTACCTAACTAGTAATTCCTCAATCATTTTGATTAATCAAAGAGAAGTAGGAGTTAGTTTTAAATATACCATTTGATATGAATGAACTACACTTTTATGTGTAGTTTACTAGTATATGAGGATGAGTATTCCACACTGGATACCACAGATGTCTTTATTATAGGTGTTGTAGCCACTTTGTAAGAACAGGTAGTAGGTGCAAATCAGCCCACAGAATCAGCTGAGATTGCGAATGATTGCGGAGATGCTAACGGCACTCCGGGAAACGTGATTAATTTATTACTATTGCCTCGTGAAGATACGTGGTTGAGAGAACAAGCTGTCTTTTGTAAACTTGAACAGAAAGTAGGTTCACTGGTGGTTAACGTTTGCAATACTAAAAGAGCCGTTTTTGATTTATTTCCGTTGTTAGCATGGGAAAAGCAAACAAAGACTCAGGCTACCCGATGATAAGTGGGCTGCGGCTGTGAGGAGCATTGAATTAGCACTTAATATTGTAATTGCTTTGCTAACCCTGAGGACTTAGATGCTAGTCTTTCATCCATTGTCTTATCCCCATGACGACACACAACAGGTTACTTCTCGTTCTTCTTTAAGAACAGTGTCAAAGAGAGAACCAGAAGTAAGTGAAGTTACCTTATCCGTATGGTTTGCATTACAAACGTCCTCTACATCAAAGTTTAGTTTTTTATGAGTATTTCTAATAACGATACAGTGCTGGGGCTGTACTTTACTCGGTAACACCTATTTGCTTTTGACTTGAAATAGTATTGCTTTAACTCTGCTATCAATTAAAAGGCAGCCAAATTGGCCACTTTACGATTAAAGTTAGCATCGCTTGTAAAAAGTAATCTTTTGATCATATCTGCGATAAGTTCGTCGCTATCAATGTCAGTATCATCATGTAACATTGTTCGAGATAGTCTTGTAATTTTATTAGTTGAAATGAAATGTAGAGTTCACAAAGGACAATATTTTATCCAGTAACAGAGGCTCCTAATTATCAATTCAGATGTTTTGTTTTTTTTAATCAATCGTCAAACTGTTCTTCAGTGCTTCTGTCTAGGAAAATGAGCGCATAGGTCACCTAGTAATCTGAGAGTTCTGAGACCCATAGACATCATTCTCTCAATCACGAGACTGCAATTGTGCCTCGACTAAAACTAACTTCAACTTAACTTATATTCTGTTAGTATGAACTTACACTATTACAAACTATTATTATTGTTTGTAAACAGCGTTAACAAGAATCGAGCCTCGTTTCCTGATGTCACCACACCACACCACATTGTCATTTTAACAGGCTATTGTCTGTAGATCCTTATCGCACTACCCTACTTTTAAATCGTTTCGTATATCACGCACCAGTATTGTCCGAGCTCATATAATTTTATTATAATTGACACGAAGCCTTTAATGATTCGACTTATTGCGGTCTTGAAAGTTGTGTAAATCAGAGGATTTTCGTTTATTGGGTGGCTGCGCTGGAATTTATCATGATTTAAAGTGTTGCGAAAGTTTCTGGCAATTTCTAGAGATATATCTTGTTGGGGATCAAATATTCACAACATAGTCTTTCATAACAACCATGTCAAAAATGATCAATTGCTTGTCACGGTGTGAAAAAATACCTACTTAAGAAAAAAAGGAAGGAAGGAAATACATTTATTGACACAAAACGACACGATTTACAATGAACAATAAAGGGCCTCATTTAGTACGATGCAAAGTCAAGTCACGGTACTAACTTTCAATGAAACCCTTACTGGAAACCGTCCAACTGGGTCTAAAGATTGGCTGGTAATAGACGTTTATCACGGGCTTGCGAACATTAGAGCAGTAGGTACAATAAACAAAGCAGTGACAATAAAGTACAATAATTAATTTGAGTAGAACTAGTAGCACAACAGCGTCGACGTAAACCTTTAAAAAATCCTAAGAACATCCACAGCCTATTGTCGAATTCCAAATTCAAATTATTAAAGACGCTAAAGAAGGCGACATTTAAATTCCGAATAGCATCCGTCGGACCATCTCAGTATTGTGATTTAGACATAGCACAAAAGATTCGAACAAACATTTTATAAAACGTTAAGCGGACCCGACAGTCCCCGACCGTTTCCGAGCATTGCCGATTGTCCCCTTTAGGGCAGTAAGAGGTGATTTGCATTTAATACATACCCAGGGAGTTTGTTTCTTGCGAATGGAAAACTGGGAAGGTTTAATAGATAAGTAATGGTTGGTATAGAGATGCCTGGGGATAGGCGTTTGTCATGCTGTAGCCACGTGGATTGTCTAAGTGGACCATTAAAAAGTCAGCACATGTATAATGTTCTTGGTAGTAGCACCATTCTAGGTTTTTTTGATTTGTACAAACACACAGCGACCGTTTTGTTTCGATTGACAATGATTATGTTAGAGCCGTATGCGTACCAATAGGTAGTGAGGCCACTTTTAACGTTAACACAATGTTAAATTTGCATTTTGAAATAAGTAATACCTACACATGACATAAAGCTTCATTTAATACGACATTAAAAGTTATGCCGAATATCTCTGAGGGCAGATAAGTCATCGAGATTTCGAGATAGACGGCACATTTTTTGAAAAAAGAGTATCAATTTTTGAAACAGAAATTCGATATTAAACGAACAAACTAGTTCTCTTACCCTTAATCTTTGTCTCGGTGGATCTCCAAAAAAACAAAACACGACTTGCAGTTAATCTTTAGCCGGCGACAAAACGTAAAAAACGTACCCCTCGATTATCCGCCATGTGAGCCCTCTCGAACCATTGTTCGCCCCCTTTGTGCTCCAACCGGAGGACAAGTTCCTCTAAATTGTAGGGACTTGAGTCGCAGAGGACCTCTGTTTGTTGCTCTGGATGTTTTTGAAGTCAGGCGGCATTGGCGTCTGGTGTTTCTTCAGGAATTTTGAATTTTTAGGATTTAACATAGCCTTTGTCACGCTCTCCTACAACTTCTACTTTATCTTTGGCAAAAACGTCCACCGTTACTCTACTTGGAAATTTTCAGATTTTACAATTTAGGTATCACAACGAAGTTATTTATGAATGTCGCGATATTTGGTTTTTCTTTTGAGCTCGGTCTATGTCACTTATATAAACGCTCATCTCACCACGAACAAAATTAAATAGGGAAAAGGGTTTTATTTCTGCTCTCGGTTTTTTATGTAAAACAACTTTGTCACATATTTCACCATCATGTTATTTAAATGGTTTTTTGCTCATCATTACCTATACTTTTCTATTCTACTTCAATATTCTTAGTACGTACTCACCAAGATACAGCGGTTATTGATGATTTATTGAACATAAAGTTACGTCTATCTTTAATCTCGCTTACTACCTCTCCTTACTTAGAAACTTGATATGATTTGTTTACCAATACCCTCTCCTATTATGGACTTACTTACTTCACAATAGAGTTCCAATTCATGTAATAAATTAGCATAAGCCAAACTCGGCGACACACGTGCGTATGATTACAATGGATGGCTTTTGTGCTTTAGAAATTTTCTATAGCATTTTGTTCTTTAACGGAAACCCTATTATTACTATAATATGGCACAAAATTAAACTTGATTGTTGATTTCTCAGTAATTTTGGTATATTATTTTGATGAAATACATTTCGGTTGCTTTTTGCCAAGCAAACGAATAGGTACCTTCGTAAGTTATTCAATCATTTTAAGGGATATGTTTAGTAATACACATTTGTCTTTAGTTATTAGGCATTTTCTGGGAAAGGTTTGCTTCATCATCTTTAAAAAAATACTTATTACATTATTCTCAATGTAAGTAGTAATTTGTACATGTTGGCACGTCGGTTCTAGTTATTTATTGGTAATAAAATAATACTAGGTGTGTATATTTAATGATAAATAGTTAACAATGTGTTTTGTTTTCTTTCAGGTAAGTTCCAAAATCTAGTATCACTAGATCTAAGTTCAACGGATTTACTGGATTTACTCCTTTCTACGTATATCGTGGCGGTAAGTAACATATGTGGCGTTATCTATGAAAAGGGACCTTATTTTCGATGGCGCTTACGCCGCAATGCGTCACGCGACGTTGTATTTATATCTCCAGCATCGTTACTAATGGCGGAAGCGCCATCGACAATAAGTTCCATTTTCATAGATAACGCCACTATACTGATGCCTCGTGTGGTTATAACTTTCCTGCATGATATAATTAATAGCCTGGTGTAGATTATCAGTGTGTTGCCTCTAATCTGTGAATCGTACGTATTTATTTGTAGTTTTGTTATTATATCTTCATCTGCAGCATTTATAATTAAAAGCCTATTGGAACATGTATCTTCAAGCTCTTAACTTTGTGTATATTTTTTATTCGTGACTTTTGTCTAAATTTTTAATTGTATGCTGCTCAATGCAAAAATGTCTGCTTTATCATTACTTGGAGTAGGAACCTTACGCAAACCAAGACGATCTAAACACAAACGAAACGAGCATCTTCTAAAATGATGATGGGAAGATGTCAAACAAGCACTGTACCCATAGATATTTGATATCTCTCTCGAAAAAATAATCTCTCTATCCTGTTACATTGCTCCTCCGTGGGGCTTTGGCCAATAATAATTCTGTTAATAGCCTGTCTATTTCCAGCCAGATCATCTGACTCCAAAAATATCATCGTAATATATAAATTATCAACAACCTTCAATTTTGCAACCGACTATACTTTTACATATGTTTTAAACGAAAGCTATTCTATAGCTATGTGTGTCATGGTTGTACCCGATCACCTGACCCCTGATACCGATCAGTATAATTATTGTAAATACTCTTAGACACTTGTAAACACGCCGTATCTGCGATCTATGGTAATACAAGATGGTTCCAGATAGTGGTGAGCCACGCGTTGTGTATGTCTTAAAATATAGAGAAAGTGTGTGGATTTAGATGAGGGAAGCTAGATGTTAACTCTAGGTAAGTTAATGTTTAACTTAGGCCTAGAGTTAGTGTCGGTGGCCTAGTGGGTTGAGGTGTTAATTTTTGATTGTAAGGTATTGCTGAGTTCGATTTCTGTGGCCGTTGTGTTTCACTAAGTTTATCTGTATCTGCTGCGATTTTTTTCACCAATTTACTGTGATGTTTGTAATGATTTTATTTAACGAACCACTAATCCTGTCACAGAAAGTCATTCAACAATTTTAATGTTATTTCTATCTCATGACTTATCACTTTCATTATAACAGCAATGTTTTATGGTGGTTCAACAATTTTTGTTGACTGTACCAATGAGATTTCATCTTGGAACTCTGTGTTAAGTACTAAAAACGTATGAGTCTCGCAACGTCCATGTAGGTAATTCCATAAGAAGATTTTGACGAATTTAAAACTTCGTCAGTATTAAGAATACATTTAAGATTTAATGTGATGAAAAGGCGTATCCGTGTAATTTTCATAATTTTTGTTACAAAATATGGTCATGACGGCGTGTACTTTCTTATTAATATTCGGATAAGCATTTGCGTACTGATCGGCCTTCATAACGCAGAACGCCTCGGGGAACTGCCGTTTGCGTATATACCTGTTCCTGCTCTTCATTCATATTTTAAGTTATTATATAACAATACATGAAAATTGCTTTTTATTTGCATTGAATTGCATTTGATTGTAATACATTTAAAAACGACATGTTTTCGGTTTAGGGTAAAGTAAGATTCTCTAAATTTACTGCAAGATAATCCTACTAAATTACCAATTCCATACATCTTACCAGTTAACCGGCCTCTAAGCATAGTTCGCTTGCATTGTTGTGAGCGGAGTTGGAGTGAGATTTTGAAATTTCAAGCATAGAGAGGCATTTTGTTTTCGTAACTTATTTGCAAGGTCACAAAGATCTTTTTACCCTTAAGTGGTCTATGTATGCCTTCGCCATATCATTTTTTTTTTCTTACTTTGTAGGCAAACTAGCACACAGTGGCCTGACGATGAGTGGGAACTAAGAGCCATGGTTATTTTCATTGTCATGACTATAATCTAAAGACTGCAATCCTCAGACTGTAAATGCGTTGCCAACCCTAAGGAAATACAAAGTTTTAATGAACATACATATAATCCCTTACCTCTTCCAGACCGTATTCAATGAATTTTAACAATAGATAACTGACACATGCCTATTAGGCACTTTTGTTCGTTCTCTTGGTAATCCTGAGCAATCTCTTACAGAAGAAACATCCCAGTAACGGGCGTAATCTACCGACGTAATGTATGAAAGATATTCTGAAGCTTTGGGTAAGCCCGAGATATTAGGAGAACAGATAAAGTAGCTTCTTGCCGGGCGTGATTAACGTAGGTAAGCGAAATGGTTGTTTACGGCCTTTTCCTTATATTTCTAAGGAAATAATACTTTCTGCAAGCCCCTGAATTCCCTATAATGCTGCTAAATTGACAAAGTAACTACGCTGATTTAGCAACCATGGAACAGTTTTGGATTTTGGCAGAATAGAACGCTACTCTTTTCAATAATCATTTATCTCTTGTATAAAGTTTGAAATGGTGATAGCTTATAACCTGACTTAATACTTAGGCCATCTATTATTTTGAAAAAGAAGAAGTAGAAGTATTATTTGCCACCCAAGACCAGTAAAGTGCAAACAAAATTTATTAATAAAAAAACGGTGTGATAAAAGATATAAACTCAGCATGTGCTGCGAACGCAGGCGAATTCTCGAGCCTTCGCAGCGCTGGTTTTCAGTCTGCCTCTTTCCGCACTCTTTCTAGATTTATATATTTTAGCAGGAAGATCATTATAGTATAGATTACATTACAATTAAAGTGAACTTACGGTGTTTAGATATATAAAAAAGGAACGAGGTAATTATAAAAAATATAAAAAGAAACAAAATTCTGGTTCCATGTGATGCCCTTTTATTTATAGGTCGACAAAATAAAAGGCAGAAGCTAGTAGTGAATAAATCGTTGACATTTAAGTATGCAATTATCAGCAAGAATAAAAACCATACTGCATTTTTTTTTGTTGAACTTACCATATAAAGTTTTGAACTGCTCACTGAAATGTTCAAAAGACAAGTCCTTACTGAATTGGACATTGTGAAAGTTGTTATACCTTACGTCACGAGACGCCGTGTACCTTGATGACGTCACTACTGCCATTGTCAAGGAGATTAATGTTACGGACGCGATGACGTCAGCTGTACGGAAGCTTGCAGAAATAATACGAAAATAGCCTTCTATTTAGAAGATCTACGAATAGACAAAGGAAAGAAAGATGGAATGATTACACACCCTTTGAAGTTATAGAACATTTGGTAATCATTGTAGCAAACATAAGAAATTAATTATGAATTTGAAGAGATGATATAATGGAACTATTTATTTACATGAAATTACATAACAATCTAATCGATTGTATCAATGCATTTAAAAAAAACTCCAAGGACTACGATTTGAAGTCTGATTGCATCAAATCTCGAATTAGCCAGGATGATTGGCAAAGTACCGAAGTAAGAAGAATGAGACGCAAAAAAAGAATCGTGATTTGGTTATCATTACATAACCAAAATAAACCAAAGTAGTGATAAACATATCTGTATACTTTATGCAGCTTGCATCCTGTACTCATATGCAAATAAAACTGATGACATACTAGCTACCACGCCGCGTGACCTCAAGAGTTAATTGGACAAAGTTATATTTCCCTGTTTTAACTTAATTAAAATTTATTATCTCTGAATTGAATATAAACTTTGGGGAAAACGTGACAGTCATATTATTTTAGTTATTTGTATGCCAAAAGTCTTTCGGTATGTTTGCTTAATCAGTATGTTTAATAGTGTTAAACATGACGTGATCAAACATCATGAGACTGAATGTTGATAATCAACAATCAATCGGCTCTGCAATACAACTTTTCACACAGCTATTATATCATATTTTTAAGTTTTGGACGTATTCGCGTGTATGATCTGATCTATCTCATCATTTAAAGAACAGTTTGTCTAAAATTTGGATCCTATGACAATAGAGGCAAAATAAACAGCACAGGGTCTTTATTTCACTGTGTTTTAGCTTATGTTCGTTATATGTATATCGTAATTGTATGACGTTGACGTTATGACTTAGGTATACCCTTTGAAAGATAAGGTTACTAAGCGTTAAAATAAGACATTTGCCACGCAAATTTCTCTTTACAATTTGAAGTAAGCTAACCTTTCGTTAAGCGGTTTGAACGTACATTGAGAGTAAAAGCTACTATAATATCAACAATATGATTTCGATGTAGCAAGGTGAAATTAAACAAATTTACGCCGGGCCCCTGGAGGTAGTCAGTATCAGTTAGTAAAATAACTTATTGCAAGCTACCTGAATGATATATCCTTCCAATTTCATGTAAAAAATTACACAAAGTTGCATGCATGTTCGCGGTTTAAAAGATATATGAGACATAATTGCATTTTTATCGTCCGTCGAAGAAATATTTCACGTCGCTTCGTTTATAGCAATTATCGTATGGAAATATGAGATCGATTTATAAATTTTAAATAAACACAAGCACGTAATTGTGGATTGGATAATTATTTCCATGTCCACAAAAGGGCTGTTACTTAAAAATGTTTATCTAGGTTTACTTACTCATTAAAATCAGTTGTAATTGACGAGTGAATCTGTATTTTTATTTCTTGCCGTAAAATAAGATTACTATCTGACTAAAGTAATAAAAGTAACGATGAATCGATTTAAAAATATTTTGCACGCGTCCATTCGACAGTAAAATTTTATAACTTTACTACGATGCGATCGTTGGAGCAAAATCGTTAACCTCAATTTGTGTGTTAAAAAACCATGACCTTCATGGATGCTTTGCTCATGTACGTTCATACAGATACATTTTTTTTAATTGTTACTTGTTATCTTTATTCGTTTTTTTTCAAAATATATTTAAGCGTATTATTCACAATGGTTTATTCTCATTTATAGATTACTTACATTTTGGCAAAACGTTTATCAAACATCAAGTCTTTTGTAAATGTCGAATGTTATCCAATGTTACTCAAAAATCGAATAAGCAAATATAGATAAAAGGTAAAGCCGATCGACTCAGCAGATGTCGGAGTCGCCCCCGAATATAATTTAGTGCCGGGGGGAGCACAATACATATTATATTATACACATAGACAATAAATATCGATTCCTTTTGTGCCGGCACCGGCGAAGTCTGTAAGGGATGACTAATTATCGAGTACTGATTTGTGTTGTGATGCGTCATCAATAGGTTTAGGAGCAGTTTATGTCAGGAACACCTGACATTCAAAATTGTAATAAAATGGTCAGGGTGTTTTTCTGATTTTTTATTCTACTACGTCAATTAGTATGTTATTCTTAGTAACCAAATTGTATAATATACAATCCAACTATCATTGTATAAAATGTGCTTAGTGTTCGATGCTCGGTATTCTAAAACAAAATCTTTACATCTTTCACCTAGGTTAGAATCAAGACTATTTTAGTAAACAAACAAATACGCATGCTCAACGTCTATAAATGCTAGAGACTCGATAAACCCTCAAAACTATATTGGGTTGTCGATTGCTCGCAAAATCTCAAAACGTTTTCTGTCAGCAACAAATCAAATTCAAACGCAGTGTTGTTTTCTGCAAAATGTATCAGGCGAAGCTCGGAAATGTTAATGAATT
This sequence comes from Acleris cristana, assembly GCA_948252455.1. Lineage (NCBI taxonomy): Eukaryota > Metazoa > Arthropoda > Insecta > Lepidoptera > Tortricidae > Acleris > Acleris cristana. The sequence goes on along the minus strand of OX411775.1, from coordinate 17,368,595 downwards.
CGGCCATTTGCAATCATAGCCGTACACGCAACCTCATTGTGCCTGACCCCATCATAACTCTAATTTGAGAACGAACTGTACCAGTTAAACAAAGGTACAGTAGACTTCTTGTCTTTATTTTTAAATCCTATTGTATACAAAAAAACATTTACAATTGGTGAACTTAGTGCCTTGATGCACTTAACACTTCAAGTATCAGATGGAACTGACTCATTTTGTCATCAAGGTCTCTGTTCCAATTTGTTTTATTTTAAGCCCATCTGGCTTCATAATAATCATAATTGTTAATATTGTAGTAGCTCTTACAGTCAAAAAATAAGAGTTACAGTAACGTTAATAATATAAGAAGCACAAGGAACTAAAACTAAGCGGAATATTCCCAATAATTGCTGTTTAGAATAAGTAATTTGGAGCCTTTCGACCACTGGGTCTCGCCTTAAGAAGCGTTGTATAAAATTTATTTCCGTTGGGGGTCGATTTTCGGAAAATCCTTTCTTATTACATCATGAAAGAAACCCCTGTACCAAATTTCAAGTTTCTAGGTACAGTAGTTTCGGCTGTGCGTTGATATATAAGTCAGTCAGTTTTGCCTTTTATAGATATCTCCTACTGTTTTTGTGTTCGTTGCGCCGTCAGCGAGTTTCAAGGAATTGATACTGAATAATTAATGTGTTTAGGGAAGAAACGCTAACTGATTGTTCGCGTTCTCGGTCCCGCGATGAAAGCATTCGTTTAGCATTGTGTATTCTTTTTGATGTTCATTTGCGAATTAAAATAATAACATAACATAACATAAACTCACGCCTTCATTCCCAGAGTGGGGTAGGCAGAGCCACAGACTCACCAACAACTCCAAAAACTTGTTGATAATTCTGTGACCACATTTTCCACAACCAGGCTAAGATGTTATCCAGTGCATTAGTGACAGGTTGCAAACCCATCGCCTAACAGCACTAGACAGCCTTTAGTCCCTTAGTCGTCTCTTACGACATCCACGGGAAGACATGGAGTGGCAACATCCTAAACCCGGCACCGCACGGGCAATTAAAATAATAATAATGATAATTTAACAACAAATTCTTTACAAATGGTGCATGCATAGGTCTATATTTCGGGTAATTACACAAAATATCCCATAGGGTCGATGTGTATCTGAAGGAATCTCACTTCAAAGATCTATATAAATAAGCCTTTTTCAATTACTGTTGCAACATGACACGAAAACAGTTAAATAAAATGTGTAGACTAAAAACTTCCCAGTTCAAGTCTGTAAATATTTTGAGAAACATAATTAAAAACCATCTGTGGCCGAGCCAGAGTGTAAATTGTCTCAGACGCATTTGCGTCCATGTTGTTTATACGGAAACCCAAACTCAACTTACACATGCGAAAATAATAGTTCAACTTATCATCATCATCATCATCTTCAGTCGCAAGACGTCCACTGCTGGACAAAGGCCTTCCCCAAGGTTTTCCACAACGATCAGTCCTCTGCTGCTGTTAAACTTATATTTAAATCAACTAATATTTATTATTAATCCGACAATTGTATTGCTTATACAGATTCCGAGTTTTATTATAAAGTATACTTAACAAGAAATTTAAACGCCTTATTTTACTACTCATCGTAAGTAAGTGTCAACGCAAAGTCTCCCCATTTCGCCCTCCATTCCAAAACGACCCAATCCCAAAAATTATAAGCATCCCGAAACGTGAATTATCAGGTATTCTCGGTAGAATAATCGGAATATTTTTCCTTAATTTTTCATTCGGCTCAGTGGCGTCCCCTGGGTTTACTTTTACTTAACGAAAACCTTATTTAAAATAAACAGAGCGGTGTAAACGAGGCACGTGCCGGAAATTCTGAACAGTTCGATAGCCGTATTATTTTCGCTGGCAATAAATGAATGGTGTTGCCAGCTTTGTATAAAGTTGCCAGGTTTTGGGGGCAGGGTTAGATTATTTAAGGTTGGATTCGACTGTGAAAATAAGTTTGGATTAGATCTTTATAGGGTTGCGAGCAACACGCGTAAAATATTAATAAGTCTTTGGGGCATGCTTTTGTTGCCGAATGTATTTTTTTGGCAGTCATTATCTGCTTATCAAAACCATACTAATGAGTAACAACACGGTGGGTCTGTGTTAGGTATAGCGGAAATTCTGTCGCCACCATCCTACTCAATCATTAGATAAGCTCTTTGATACCATAATATTGCATTGTCATCGGGTTTACATATCCGGTCCAAATTTTCATTAAATTAACGGGAACTGTTTCAAAATTGAGTTGCTAATTTTGAAGCGGACAACTTACATTTATATATCAGTGCAACTTGAAAAAAGCTTATAAAGATAAAGATAAAGAGACATTTATTCACAACAATACAAGATTACATTAAGTAGATACAAAAAGAACAAGATAGAGAAATTATTGCGAAACGGTCCCAACTCAGCATTCGCTAGCCGTGAAGCCAGCACTGGTCTTCCGTTGGAACCGCTTGGTGAAGAGACGGAAAGTGACACACTTAACACAAAACAACATTGAGAGGAAAAGAAAAAAGAACAACATAGACAAAAAATAACAATATGGTTAAACAGGGAAAATTTAATAGGTACTTATATTTCTCGATGACGTAGGACTATGTTCAACTATTACCTTTCTACGTCTCTTTGCCTTAAAGGCAAAATAAACAGCTTTTATTAAATGTAGCAAATCAATTTTTTTTGTAAGTAATTCATTGAAGAATTATACTGGCTTCATTTTTGTAAGTTATTTAATTTTGTTAGAACGGCCAATGGCAAAATGTTAGGCAGAGCAAAGAGGAAATAAATGACTTTCTTTCTTTATACATATTTATGACTTATGTTGACTGAAAGGTAACATTTAAAAATGTGAGAGGATAAATTCCCTAGAATAAAGGCGTAAAAGCAAGGCCTTATTCTCAACTTATTCAAGTGCACATGACTCGTTACGGCGTCAACTTTATATAAAATTGCAAAGTTTGGCATTGTATGAGTTAAAACAATTGAATGTATAATGTTCGACTGTAGCATTAATAAAAAACACCCACCGATGGACCAATCCGGCTTTACTGCCGTCTCATTGACAAAATCTTTAATTTTACGATTCATTTTGCTCGATACAGACATTTCGCCACTCGAGCAACTGCCAAAAACAGAATCCCTTATCTGAATGATATAATCTTTGAATTTGGAATTTGCGACACTTTCCTTTAGTTTTTTTTTGCTTAAAAAGCGTTTTTAATTTAATAATATTTCATAATATTAATAAAGTGAGTTTTGGTTTTTTACTTTTAAGTATACTACCTTTATATTTATAAACAAAAAACTTAACCTGCAGTACTAAAATAAATATCCATAATTAGATGGATAAAAGATTATAATGCTGACCTCTTCTTTAACGGGTATTATCTCTTAAACGGCCTAACCGATTTAAATGAAACCTAGCTAAAAACTATTCCAATTAAATTAGCTTTCGTTTAAAAAAGAATGCGGTCAAATCGGTTCATTCGTTTAGGAGCTACTACGATGCTCCAGACAGACACACAGATACACAGACATGCATGTCAAAGTTATAACATCCTCTGTATTATTACATGTGTTTAAAAGCAAAGTTCTTTGTCTAGCTGAGTTCACATTCTCACGTAAATTACCTTTACTTCATAAAGTAATTGACAGTAACAAAGTGTTTGTCGTATCGTATCTCTAAACGAGTTTTTCGTGTCACCGTTTCGCCGATCGCAAGATTCTCAATGCAGGCTTGCATTTAAATACGTCAATTGTGATAAATTGACATCTGTAACGGATTGTTTGTGTTGACAGGTGTATAAAGGTCCAAGGCGACCGTTGACAAATGATTCCAAGTTTAAAACATTTGACAAATGACAACTGCACCAGAGAAGTATAACGCAGTAACTTCAAATTTAAAATAATATCACTTACAACTTTATACGCTTAGATATACAACTGTAAGTGGTTTGTTTCATTATTATAGCGTTAGTTAGTTAGTTTTGTTTTAAAACACAGTGTGTGAGAATGGTTGGACCGTTTGTAATGTGTACGGTAACCCTGAGTTGTTTTGTCATCTATGTATAGCAACACTTGCATTACATTCAACTTATAAAGATGTACTGAGGGCTTATTGTCTAACGCACTCGCAATCACGATCGTTTTCATTTTGAATATCGAAGACTTGTCTGCATACAAAATGAAAACAATTGCTCCACTTTGAAGCCGGTTGTGATTGCGAGTGCGTTAGACAATAAGCCCTCTGGTTTATAGAATTGGTTCAGAATTTTTAAGAAGGTCAATTTTAGTACCATAATGATTTCGTATAGTTCGGTCTCTAAAGACGGCTGTCACAATATGGAACCTGTTACAAACCTATTACCAGAAGAATAAACCATTAACATGACACAAAGACATATCAAGTTTCGCACCAAAGTCGATAGTATTTACTGATATACTTAATTATTATAATTCATGCGAAAATGGTCCGAAATTCTGAATATTCATATAAATCTGGTGCAAGACAAATGGCCCAATAGATCAAGCGGTGCCAAGTTAAATTACTTTCAGGTTTATTTCTCGTTAAAATATTCAACTCGTGCGCAGGTAGCCATCCCACTCAGGCGGCTAGCCGGCGCCATTCGTGACAGATCGAGTACCAACCGATGTTTACCGAAAAACCGATACTGCTAGACTGCTACTGCCCGACAAAAAACGCATTATTTGTTTATGGTATTATTGGAACGCAGACCAAAAAAATGCGGCGTCTATTGCATAATAGTTTTTGTCGCAATGCGTTTTAGGTACTGCTTTGCTTTTACTTTTGAAATTTATAATGCACGTTTGGTTACTTAATGTTTGGTAATAATTAACAAAAACAAATGGCGAAACACTCCAAGTATTTAAGAAACATAGACAAAAACTTAGTCCCTTCTACTCTTGGCTAAACAGATAAAAAACGGTTTTAATGGTTTTAATATTCTAAGCGCCTGCGCCTACATACAAGATTTAAGTAATTCTTGAGTAGCTCAAAGACTTGCATGTCATCCAGATTTCCATACTTGCTTGAGGTAGTATTTTATCCGAGTATGCAACTTTATGTTACATATTGTGTAGTTAATTTTGCATTCAGTGCCCGTGACATGTATTGCCTGTTTAAATTGCGTACAATTTGTAGTTTGTGGCGGTGAATGCGTTAATAGTTCGCAAGGCCAGTTGGTAGGAGTCGCGCCAGGCGCCATCGTATCAATCAGGTAAGCGTTCGGCGCATTTATTAAAATAATAACGGCGTATAACGTCGTATACGACATTACAAGTACTACATCTACATAATATCTTCAGTTTCCTGAATTCCGTACTCTGTTTTATAGTTCAGATTGGATATTAATCCCAATTTTATTCTGGCTTGCCAATATCAGTTTTTTCTGTGGAATACCCTGGCAATTGCACTTAAATATCTCTGCTAAAAAATAGTATTCCCTGACTTTATTTAGCTCGTGTTTGAAGATTTTTGACCATTAAAATTTCATGAATTGCTCATATTCCCATAACATAAAGACACAGTCCAGAATTATTTTAACAAGGGCTCTATTTATTTACACTTACGCCATTTTTCTTCCAGATGCAACCTCCCCTTACGTCATTTTACCAATACCGGCGCCTGCGCACGGCGCCTTCAATGACCGCCGTAATTGCGCCCGAGTCTTTTAATTGGCGCTTTTTCAATAATAACACGTCTCGTACGTAACGAGACAAAACTAAACACAATGTTTTGTGTTTTATGATATAGTTACTTCACAGTTTGATTTGAATAATAATATGTTTCAGTAATTGTATTTGGACGGATCTAGACTTCTTAGGGTAGGCTGGTACTCTACTGACTAAATATAGGTGGAGTGGATTTAACCATTCGAAAAAGTTTCGTTGTGCGGTGCGACGAAAGAAGTTTCCGTCAAAAAAAAACATTTTTGGGACAATCGTTGTGCGCGTGCTGCTAAACGTAGCTAGTTTTTTTGTACAGACATCATCTGCTTCTTTGCTTGTGACTAACGAAACCCGATTTCGGTCAGTGTACGTTAATTACAGCGGAGTAGAGATGTGCCATTCCCGAGAATTCTCGGAAACGACGCTTCTTTTGTAAGGAGAATTTGAAGAATTCCCGAGAATTGTCGTGAGCGGTACATCACAACAGCGGAGACTTTGTTGCCTCCTTCAGACTCCATCATCAGATGAGCTCATAGATTCCATTATATTACATTGGTCTTGGATTTACTTATGTCTTAAAATCATCAGCCCATTGCGATAACGGCAAGTGGTTCAATTTTGAGTTGAAAGAACGAAGCCAGTTAATAAATGCTTGTAAGAATGGTAATTTTTTGTTGCACTACTGAATATTACAATGATTTATTTACGTGCGTTATTAAGTCCAATTTTTTTACCTCTCAACTAATCCTAAGTTTATAGCTTTTATATAATTGCAGCTTATTTACCTCAGCCTTTTTCCAGACCCACCAATTTGACCGTCTCATCATGTGAGGGAGACCGATCACCAAATTACCATAAACGGATGGAAAACATGCTGACATTATCCCTCAAGGCTCGCCCTCAAACGTAAAAGATCGTCTTTAACGACCCTTCATTCTTTTGTCAGTAACCGAATTGTTTCCGAGCGATAAAAACCCTCCGTTGTTGCTAGTTTCGGCCGCCGATGAAATGCGTACCAAGAGTATTAATCAAAATTTTGCATAGCATTGTATATTAAAGAGCTTTCATTCTAATTTGGAATGTTTCTTTACCTATTATTAAGTAGATTTTTATATTTTTTATGGTTTCATATCGTAACAATTATAAATTGGGCAGGATCGAAATTCGTGGTACCACAGGGTAGTGTTTTAGGACCATTTCTTTTCCTGGTTTATAAAATCGGCCACCCGTAGACCAAGAAATATTTTACCATATTTTTGCATCGTCTTATAGCTGCCGTCGTACGTTGTAACACATCTGTCCCTGGGCAGAGTAGAAGACATAATCTACGTGAGATAAGTACTTAAGATTTGAATCAGGCACACTGTGGCTCACGTAACGCCTTTGACGTGCGACGTATAGAGAGTTTTTTAAAACATACCACTTACATAGGGAGTGACTAAGTAGATTATAAGAAATACGAAGTCGCGGGATAAAGTAAACATTATTACGAGTACTAAAACAGACTAACCGGTCATCAGACTTAACTTTTATCGAATTAAAATCGTCGATCATCGTTAAATTTCGACAGGATGTGGGACCTCGACATTTAAAATAGATTATTTCACGCAGAACCTCGTAAACGGACAATGCGTTGTTTTACACCGTTCTTATTTTACACTCACTAAAACATTTTGGACCAATAAAACAGTTTTTACGATACCTGGACGTGGAATGTCTGTTCCCAAAGTGATTCTGTCCAATACGTGGGACGTTGCCGTTTATATTGCTTTTGAATTACCTCACACAACGAACCTATAACCTGCCTTTAGGTCACAACTACAAATCAACAAGCGAAGCAGATTCGACTTTGTTATCCTAGTAACAAGTTGCATTATTGTAAAAGTCGAACAGTGATTGTGTCCTTCTGGTTTAAAAAGCTAAAGTTACAGGGTCGCAGGGTTGCCACTGCATCTGAATATTCTTTAAATTTTATGTGATTTTCTTTTAAACGTCTTGAGTTGTTAATGGTTACTCATAAGGATGTTCTCATGCATGTCTTTTGGCAAATAATGTAACACTTTTAGATCAAGTTTTTGCTGAATTGGTAACCTTTTTAACTGTGAAGCAGCAGCCCTATGCTTAGTTTACAGCCATCAAATCGGAGTAGCGCTTCTGGCGCATTACGTGATGCCTGTGGTGTTTTATGAACTTTAATGGAAACGTGTAACGCGCGGGTTTGCGTTTTGTAATTGTCCAGTTACTCTTTTTTACTTGCGCGGTTTTACTGTCGTGTTAAATGTACAGCGATTTGTATGGGATCGTAAAAAAATTTGAATGGATTTCTCGCATTCAAATTGTCCTTTTTTTCACCTTGGAGCGTGAGACTCGGCATAATATGCTATTGCGTTTTTTAGCAATGCATATGTAGCAACTGGCATCTGGCAATTGAAGGTTGACAAACAGATGGATATCTTCTAAACCCAATTATTTAATAGTGATCCAAATTGGAAACTAAGGACTACGCATAATAAAAAAAGGTAAATGCGAGTTAATCGTTCAACATATCTTTCTATTCGCAAGATCGGGCAAATATACTCTACTTATTCAGGGGGCCCTACTGTATTATTGTCATAGTTATTGTTTTCAACTCGGCCGCCATTATTGTCAAGTAAATAAGAGCTATCATAACGTTGTCAATACGATAATGGTGTCAAGTCAATGAAGAATTTTTATTTATTTATTTATTTATTTTAAGAAGACTTACAGACTGATACAGGAAAATAAGAATTGGGTATATATGACAACTGTAAATTGCTGGCGACAAGTCTCCGCATATTACAAGCTATATAAAGACATATTCACTCGAGATGGTTCGAACACTATTTAGCTAATTATATCTAAAAGATATGTCATTTAACAACATACTTATTGAACTAATTGAAGAAAGTATTACTTAGTTTTCTGGTAGCAGCACGAGCACTAGTGCAAAACAAGTCAATAACAGTCACCAAAGACACCTCGTTGAAAAATTTAGCACCACGCAGTCAATTATTAATATAATATGCAATTAAACATCGGCTTCAATAATGAGCTCACTTTTGATTTCACATGATTTCCACAATAAATATTGGAGCAAAAACTGACGAATCGATCTTAGAGATGTCCTTCACTGCATGCTCTGAAATCATAGTCCCCATATGAACAATAACACTTCGAGATCAAAACCCGCTCTAAATCTTATAAACTAATAGACTGCGCGTGGGCAGCGCATTCCGATCCCCGTGGGCTCGAATTGACATCTGTACAGAGGTTGTCGAAAGATATTTATGTCTTGCTTCCTTGGAGAAAGCGTGCCATACTGGAATTGGATCGATTATCTGTCAGTGATATCGGTTGTGATGCTGACTGTGATGACGGATTGGTGATGCGAATTTTAAATATAGAAATGGATGAAAATAAATAACGAGGTTTAAAAAATCATCCCTAGGGAATAGGCTCAAAAATAGGCTAAGGTGCAATCTACGATAACTAGCTACTGACAACTGTACAGTCGCGAACTTTAATTTGGTACCCACCTTAGGTCCAAAGTCAATCTGACATTCTACAACAATAAGGTTGAGTTTCCTAAAACTTACAAATGAATTGACATCTCTAATGACATTGACATCTTCAAGCATATTTTTCTTGAAATGGGTCACAAATTAACGTTCGTGATAGTACAAGTCTGTAGGTAAGGATATTTTTTGACATTAAGAAAGTTGACGAAACACACAAGCCCTGACGCACTAAGTGGGGTCGCAGACCCATTGTCATTAATTGCAATGTAAAAACTACAATCACAAGACTGCAATCCAGAGACTGAAACCCTGAGGACTTACTTGAAATGCCTCTGTGTAATTTCTTCGGCTGTCTCAAAAAGTATCTTGTTTCATTGTTTTGTCTGACAATGTCACTAATTGTTTTAACAACTACGTCGTCTAGACTTTACAAATAACTAAACTCATGACCAATGATAACGGGTCATTGTACGTACAAATTTTCATACATTTTGACCAGTTTTTTTTTCCTCGTTAACAAAGACCTGTTTGTGTATTTTTTTTAATCTAAGCTGATTACGTCATATTTCTGGAATTTTAATGTTTACTACAGGACAGTGTTGTTCGTCTAGATCAAAATAACCCTTGGATACGTAGAAATTTAGTTCAAAATCGTTAAACTTGCCATTCTTAACGTTTAAAATTTCTTTGTTCAGTGTGATCGGATAGCTCTGTCGCCGCGATGTCGCGATACGGGTTCAAGTCTGGACCCCGCAAATATTTCTTACTAATTACGCGTTGCTTAGCCAAAATCACCCTTAATCACGCATTCTATGGGGCTTAAGGGTTTTGCATGGACATTACCGGTTTTAAAGAGATCCAGGATTTAGATAGTGCTCATGCGATTTTCTTTTCTTGGAGCTATAGGGTTTAAAGGTTTTTTCATCAATTTTGCTTAAAATTTCGAGAATTTGCAAGGCTTGCATAATAATGTAGGAATAATCAGGTGTTGGATTAAAGTGTAACAAAAAAATGAAATAAAAATCACTTGTTGCCGGCATTTGGAACTGCTTAACCCCCCCTTCCCGTATAGTGTCATGTCGTAGTCTAATATCACTTTGTACAAAGGTACTGTCGAAGTATTGTCAAACAGGTCGCATACTATCTATTTGCATGACTGCACAGGCGTTCTTTAGAAAGGTCGCACAATAGAACTTCGCACACTCGTCGCACTATTCGCACTCTATCCCTAAGGCTTCAGGATTCACCTACAATCTCAATCATTAGCCGAATTTGTTACACCAAGCCATCTGTCCGTTAATTTACAATCTAATAATTTTAATTGTCGCCTAACCTATTACAAACAATCCAAAAATAACCTAAAAGCCACTTTGCTATGACCACAACATCAACATATGTCACTTCAGTTCTAAATAGCGCATTAACATTCCAGACATGTTAAAACGATTTTATACGAACCATATGTCGGAGGAACACACGGTCACAATCTAACTCGTTCCGTGCCCAGCTTATATTTACATACAAAAGTGTGACGAGTGGAGCCTCGATGTCATGGAGAATTCAAACGAGAATACAGGCCATCTAGTAAGCAGTATGTTAGACCAATATATATTGGCAATCTAAAGACAAATATCTCAAGACTGAAAATGCGTAGCCTACCCTGACTGAAGATAAATAGGGAATGCCTCTATACTAGTCATTTCTCTCCACACCAGGGGCCCTAACATGGCTGCGTTTATCGCGTGACAAAGTATGGATAAGGCATCCGTCACCTTCTGACACGTTAATAAGTACGAGAGTGACGGATGCTTTATCCACATTTGACACGCGATATAGATAGCCATACGCAGTTTAGTGATAGGTAGGATAAGGTGATGGTAGCGTAACTAGGGTTACCATTTAGGAATTTGAAAAATCCTGACAAAAAGCCTGACATTTCGATGAAAGTCCGGACTTCTTAGTCACAAAATGGAAACATTACTCACTTAGTTACAGTGGTATGGTAGGCATGGTGGCAGACGCTTGCATTGTGACGGGAGTAGGATGATCCAGAAAATCCGGACAAAGTTCGGACTAGAGTCAAAAAGTCCGGACATGTCCGGACTAATCCAGACGGATGGTAACCTTAAGCGTAACGGACCCTGCACAATGTCCTAGTAAAAAAGTTTCTAATCGATTTAAAACAACGCGATCGATACAGGAAACTGAGTCGATTATACTCCTTACAATAGAAATTAAGCTCGAATGAAACGACCTTAGATATTTTATCATCCGTCACGAATTATTTCAATAGACTTACAATACCCACACACAGCCTCGACAGATCTTACTAATTATCTTTTATCTTTCACAGGTAAGTTGCGGCCTTGTCCTGTCTCTTCTGCCATTGAGTAAGTTACGTAGCAATGTGTAAGTTGCAGAACACTCCCAGAAGGTTGGAAATTTTCCCAAGAAATCGTTGAGAACATTCTCGGAGACAATGTTATATTTTCGCACAAAACATAAAAGTATTCTTAGAAGTTACCGAAATTTACTCATATCCCTTCAAGCGGCAAGAACACTATATTTAGTTTAAATTTGAATTTTGAGTTAATGTCATAAAGTATAAATTGTTTTTTGACAGCAGCCGTTATACGGTTGCTTGCCACTCGAAGGGATAAGTAACTTTTACAATTTGAGAAGTTTCTTTTCGGTCAATTCTCGCTATGAATAAGAAGAATAAGAAGTTTTTGTTGGTTCTCAAATCTATTTTAATAATACTAACTGAATTTAAGATAACCTCGTAGTAATACTTTTGAAATCTAATAGATTTTGCCTTGAAAGATGCATTGTAGGAAAAAACTCAATAGTAAATTTTATGAGTAGGTTGTAGTTTTATGTCGCAACACTGTCGGAACAATCAAATATGTAAACATTTTGTTAAGTATTTTACTATATTTTAACACGTTTCATTTTGTTTAAGAATATTTAAGAAGCAATTTATTTTTTTTGTGTTTTTTTGTCGAGTCTTCAAGTTATGCGAAATCTATTTTCGATCTGCTTTTAGCTGGGCTAACCAGCGGGCCGATTATGGTCGTGTTTATCGACGTAGATAAGCGTAGATAAAACATCTGTCACTTTCTGACCAGTACGTAAGTGCAAGAGTGACGGAAACTTTATCCACCGCGATAAAGGCGACCATAATACGGGCCCAGATCGCTTAAACTTGCTTCTCCAATATTACTTACCAATTGACTCCCCCTCTCCTCTTTTCTTAACTTGGGTTACATCTAAAGCTTCGGAGACATCTTTCAAATGATGGTAATACCACATCAAAATGTTTTAAGCTGAGTAGTTTAAACGACTACTCCGACAAAATAAACAGACAGACATATTATATGTATGTACATACCTACCTACCCCCTATCATCACAAAACTCCATGTGTCTGCGAAAAAAATCATTCACCACAGAAAAATAAAAATAGCTCACTATTAATACAATAAAAGCGCAATCGAAGATGAAATAAGCGGCCTTTACACGTAAAGTTCGGACCGCGGGAAACGCCACGCGCCGTTCCAATCTTCGTTCCGAACCGTACATTATTTACTATTTTACTATTACAGTTGCATTTACACGTACGTTCGGAACGAAGATTGGAACGGCGCGTGGCGTTTCCCGCGGTCCGAACTTTACGTGTGCAGGCCGCTATTAACTTCGCTAGATCAAAAGGACGTTTATATCTGATTAAATTGATATAAAAACTTACAAAGTGAAACGGGTTTCGAATACGATCATAATTTCGCTATGAAACGTACAATTATATTACAGTGTGGCCAGTTTAATGGCAAACGGCCGCCGGGCTCTCAAACTCGTAATTAAGCCCTGGTTTCGTTTAACTATGGTATTTATGAAGTGAGTGAATAAAAGTTTGATTAAGTTGTTTATGGTTATTCTTTTATTCGGGTTTTTTAACTGGGGTGTTATTCTCTTAAAAACGGCGGTCGGTCGGTCGAACGAGTGATGAACGCAGCGCAGCTTACATAAACCGGCGAGTTTGAGTAGTCGCGTCAGAGCGTACAAAACATATTTAAGCGCGTGCATTCTCAATTAGGCAGCTTTATGTGTTAAAGTAAAAGTATTTTTTTGTTAAAATTCTACATTGGCAATCAAATATCTCTTTCATAATAATGTTTACGTTAATCGGTAGATAATCGTTTTATCAGCTCTAGAAACTTCCAAAGACCCAGAAAGTGAAAGGGATAAAACTATACGTCATATACATATATATCTGTCTCTTTCATTGCCTAGAACTTGTCAGCTCATTGCAAAGCTCACGTCATATCTAATTGTAGAAGATTGTTCCAACGTTACTTATTGACCGTGCCCCGTGACGCCATCTTAACATCTGTAATCAGAACCAATGTATCTTGACCTTTCTACCGAACAATCATCACTTACAACCGGTCTAAACTGGGAGCTCTAGCAAAATGGTTAATTTATTACCGGTGAATTGACTTGTCAAATGAATATTTCCACGTTAACTATGAAACACTAAAGTAAAACTTAACAGACTTGCGATAAGTTTCCCTATCACACGTTAAATCCAATATTGACACTATGCAAAAAAGGAATTCATACAATAGTTACATACATACATTTAGGTTAGGTTAGGTTGTGGCGGGCTCTTTTCCGCAACTCGACGACTCAAATGTGCGCCTATTTTGCGTGGGAGGGTTGGTGGCATTAGTCCTGCCAACCCAGTTCTATCAGGAAGCCTAGCAGACCCTTGACGTTGCCGACGACTTCTGGTAGCGACCTCGGTTCCAGTCCGAGGTGTCGCGGCCGGTATGTTGCCACCTCTGGGCACTCCATGATGACGTGAGCAGCGGTTTCATGCGCCGTCATGCAGGCTCTGCACAGAGGGCTGTCTGTAACACCTAAAGTATGTAAGTGTTTGTACATACATACATAAACTCACGCCTTCATTCCCAGATTGGGATAGGCGGAGCTACAGAATTACCAACAACTCTTAAAACTTGTTGATAATTCTGTAACCACATTTTGCATAATCAGTCTAAGATGTGTACCAGTGTAGTTACAGGTTGCAAGCAGGTTTTTTCGTGACTTAGTGTCACTGCTGGATTTACATGCGTCTTAGACCACTCAATATTTTATAAGATGTAATTTAATTAACTTGACAATGTTAAATTTTCATTTACGACACGTAAACACTGTCAATCATTCGGAAGTGATCAATAAAACTGTTCGTTAGCGTAACTATGACTTGTTTTGACAGTTGTAGTGTCAGTTACTGGCGTTGTGGAAAGTTCGCGATACTTTATTGTTTGAAGTGGCACAGTTAATTGTTGGAACTGGTGTTTCGCTACCGAGTCGTTTACGTAAGGAATCTGCAGATCTAGTATCTTTAGATAAAGCTGTTAACTTTCGCGGAATCAAAGCATATAAATAAATGGCATGTCAACAAGGAAGACAGTTAATTCGACTTATTAGTTTACTACGAAACATCTAATTTGAAACATCAGATCCTTTTACCAGTTATTCGTGATTAAATTGACAGAAGGATGGAGCTAACGTAACTTGCAACTTTGATTTTTAGCCCCCCTGAAATCTTACTAATTGGAGAAAAGTCAGAAAAAAAAAAGTCAGTTGAGGCCATCATTTATACAATTGCCCATAGATCTAATGAAAGAAAGAAAAAACATTTATTTGCTTACATCTAACACGAGTACAGATAAGTAAATTAACAAACAAAAACAAAAATACAAAATTTCTGAACCAGTGCCAGACGGAGCAAAATGGTTTCTGCTCAGCATGTCACTGGTTTTTAGACCAGAGCTGGTCTTCCGCAGGAACCATTTGGTGACACCACGGCAGGACACACAGCTAGTAAAACGAAAAACTAAAAACCAAAACTTGAATTAAATAGAATTAACAAAATAAAAACAACAATGCATTAATTAATACGCTTTCTTATCCTTTTACCTCTGTTGCAACTGTTCTATCATGAACTTAACTCAAGCGTATGTAGAAACTTCTATATTTCTCAGTGCACTAAAGACCAACAAAAATCGAATACTACGATATCCTTATTCATACTATGCTTCTCACACGACAGTGGCCCAGTTATGGAGTTATGCGCTAAACAAACTTTTACTTGTCAACTGATTCGTCGTGGTCACGGTGCTACACACGTTCAAGGCCAAACTCTCAGATTCCCATAAATGATCGACCCGATATGGTGCTTGTGGCGCCGAAACTGTTTAGGAACTCCGACACGGTCATTTAAGACATTAGCGCTTTAACATCCTTCAATCACTAGAGATTTATATGGGAAAGTACGCATATTTTTTACGTATTGACACCGTGGGATTCGCGGAACAGTCAACAGTATAATTAATTGGCAGAAACACAATGATTGTAGTTTTATCAGTTTGATGTATGAGGTATATGAATTTGAAATAAAAGTGACGAATGATTTTGAGGCGGTTATTATATTGAACTTTAGATGTTAGAACTTTAAAATCTTAACATCTATATTTTTAATAATTAGTAATTTCGATACCGGCTTTCAGAGATTTTTGAACAGCCCAACCCATTGGTTTGATAAAACATAGATAGGAACATCGGCAAAGTAACCTACCAAAACCAAAACGGAATGAAAATTCCATTTCCAAAATTCCAAAAACGAAAAGACACAGTAATCAAACTTTAAACACACGGCCAGAGGTTAAAACCGCTTCTCACGTATTGTGTCATTTTAACGCAATAAAACCAAACAGATTAACTGCCATTTCGTACAAAAACTGACGCGAAACGATCAATCTTTTAACCGTGTTGAGCGAATTGAAAAATGCCATAACATTTAATGGCAAATTGTGCGCCGGTCACATATCTGCGAATACGTGAGGCGCCGCGCCGCGTCTAGACATCTCCGCTGAAAATGATATATTCGACACTTGGCTCAACTCGTACGATCATGAGCAATAGGTGTAGAGAACAGAAAAGTTAGTAAGGATTTATTCAAAACAACCATATAATTGATTGAGTTTTTAGGCACAAATTTGTAGATTCATGGAAACTTGTTTAAAATTTAAGTTATATCAAAATACAAAAAAAAACTAAATTGTACAATGTGACCTCTTTAACTAGGCTGAGATTGTAAAAAAAAAAACAAATAATAACGGCTTTATTTTAACCGGTAGCTAGCTAAATATTAAACACTCGAGAATAAAGTTGCAAATAAAAAAAGATTTTCAGCTAAGCTCGGACGTTTTCGATATTCAATAAATATCGTGTAGCTCATCATGATATTGACAGTTTGTGAGCACCTTAACACCATTAATCCGAAAAATCGCTGTTTTTTAAATTTGTATCCAAATCAGGGAGGCTGAACACAATAAGGTAAGATCTCCGAATACAGTTAGAATTACAAGTTTACAACAGTTGTTCGTTTAAACAATAATTAATCGTTTCAAATTTCATACTTCAGCAGAACGCGGATGGAGCCCAAACTGGATTTCAGACGTAAATTAATTACGGAAATGTCGAGTTGCCCCGAATTTCCACTATTAATCTCCACAGAGATATAGTAATTGATTACTTTTGTAACAGGCTAATTCGTTTTCCTTACTGTTCCAACGGGTATTCCAAATATTTCTATAAATCTATTATAATGTAATATGTAATGTGGTCGCTAAAATCTAAATGTATCCGTGTGTATAAACAATTTAATTTAATATTATTGTTGTTTCTTGACTTTATAATATGCTGCTCTGACTTTTATTCTTGATTTTTCTGGCCACACAAATGAGTCTAGAATTTTCTGGATTTGGGCAGTCGGATGTTATATTATTACTAACCAATGGTCTTCTGAAAACATATACATGGCGCCTATTAAACATACCACGTAAGCGGGGGATGGGGGGATTTACAGTCAACAAATGAAATCCAATATGTCAACTAATTACAGTGCAATTTCGGGTTCGCATAAGGGCTGTGAGGGTGAATGAGAGAGAAGTAGGTACAAACTGGAAGGCCGTTTGTAGAGCTATTGAGCTATTCTCTTTGTCTCCTGGCAGAACCTCATTTATTTCTGTTCCATACCTATTTGTTACCATGCACCGCTGTTACCAACCTGCATACGTTTGTTGCATTAGCTAGTCCGCCCATAAAGTTCCACAATTAATATTGCGACGTACTTGAGCCAAATCGGTTCCATTAGCCAGAGTCATGGCCGACGTTCCTTCGTACTCAATTTGTCGTCACAAAGAAATCACATAACAAATGCTTCTACATAATTATTATAGGGTTCCTAAGCTGCGCGAAATACAGTTCATTTTAAAATAAATTGCACTTAAACGAGCGCATGTTAAGGAACGCATAACGGTCCGTGCTATGTATGGGTCGATCATGACATGCGATTTGTTGCAGTTTTATCTCAACCTCATGCAGTTTAACCGCGTGTTTTCGTCGCGGAATCCTCCTTATAAACGACCCAACGATTTCCCCGAACATATCAACAGTTTCATCTTAATTTAAAAACTTTATGGGAGTTATACAACCGTTTCAAACGCTTACACGGTCTTTAACAACAACATAGTCATTAGCGGTCAGTTCTACATTCAAACAAATTTATATGATTACTTTGTGAATATTAATCCTATATTTAACGCCGCCATCTTGCCAAACAATAATGTAATAACCCGAGACAATCCGAGTTAAATGAAATTCAGAGACCCCGGACATAAAGTCCAGAATCCAATTAAGCTCGGGGAGAATTTCGCGTTAATTAAGTTGTAATCTGTCATCGACTAACTGTCGCTTCGGTCTTAATTTGGGCATGTCTATGTCGCAACGTGAATGCCGGTTTTATGTTCAAGGCTGTTTGATGTCGGATCATTGCCGATGCAGAAAAAAAATTGGTTTGTTTATGTGCAAACTAGGTGTGCACGGTGCGTCTGTGTTTGCTCGGACAATATGGCGGCAAATCTTGTCGTAATATTTATCAGGCTTTAGAGAAGTGCAAACTTAGAGTATGTAGAGCTGTCTTCACGTAATAATGTCAACAAAGTATAGGTGTCACCAGAAGCTTACGGTCTTTCGTTGTTGAAGTGCAAAGCTAACAATTATTTGGAACAAAGTTGACGCACGCACGCCATGATGCTTGTGTGACATAGTGTCAGTTATGATTGAGTTGATTGACATTTTACATGTAGGTAGATACATGCTTACACACAAGTGCAAATACAATGTCGAAGTGATATACTGTCGCACACAGAGACGTCAATTAAATTTAATACTTTAATACAGCTGCTGTCACTTTCTTTGCTATAGAAATGGAATAAGACAACACGTCCTTAAACAAGCATTAAATTAATTTGGCGTCTCTGAGTGCGGCAGTTAGCGATATTTTCTAGTAGAGCTTCTTCTAAACAGTTATATTTTCTTGGACAGCGCTGACTACTTGCATAAGATAGAACTTTAATTATGCTTATCCTTAGCAATATTTTGAAAGCGGAAGCGTGTTTGTTTAACCTTAATCGATCGATCTGATATTTAACATAGGGATAATTAAAGATGGACGGTATAGGTATATTTTTTATCGTGCAAAATAGGGCAAGTCCCAAATGGTATAGTGACAAACGACTTCTGTGCGGACAGAGTCACGAGCAAAAGCCAGTGTTGAAATAAAGTGCCATGGAAACGGTATCTAACCGCGCTATCATCTCACGTCTCAAGTTTCTTGCTACCGCAAAACCAGATCCCGGTACACTCCACAAATTAACACAAGGTAGGCCCTTTATAACGTATAAACGTGGTGCAATTTATGCTGAGGACTGTATGCTTTTTGCGACAACCGATCACGTAATGGCTGATGTCTCGCAAATATGTGATCCGATAGCTCGAGGTTTTAATTAGATATACGGAGATTATATGAATTATCGGCACGACAAAAACTTGTATTTAACTTCATGGTTTCATGTATGAACTATGAAGGTTAGTAAACCCGGTATTGCAACTGGCCAGTTATAAAATGTTTGTTTTGCGCCACAGATACGAAATAAATGTCGCTCAGAGTTTATCAAATAGGTTTTAACGTCAATACGCTATCTTTGCGATATATTGAGGTCTTTTTTTTAATTATCTTAGTAAGTGGAGTTTTTTCTGTGCACTATGACCTAACGATAAATCTTAATTGGCGCCAAAAAAATAACTTTTAATTAGGCAAAATTTCGACCTTTAAAGTTGTTGTTTGCACTTTTTGAATGTTTTTTTCTGCTACTTATTTAATGAAATGATGTTGTGGATAAGATGATGTGACGATAAGTATAATTACGGTTTATAACTCCACATTAAAGATTAACGCGGAGATACTGATCTCATTAAGTGCTGATATTTATTGCTTCCTTTTAATGTTATCGAGATTCGTTTAATTACAGGAAATGTATTTTTTCACGTTAACACTTTTTTCGCATGAGAAAGAAAAACTTAGTGCGCACATTATCGCACCCGTCCATTTCAAGGTTAACTGAAAAAGATCCCTATATAAACTTTTGGATTTCTGTTACTTTTTCATTTTATTATTTACAGGTTCACATACTTACACACAATTCATAAAAATTATGTTATACATGGGTACCTTACCTTCATACAAGACATAAGAGCGGGTAAGAAATATATACGAACCCGAAGGACGTAATCTATATATATAAAAGGCAAACCTAACTGACTGACTTATATATCAACGCACAGCCGAAACTACTGTACCTAGAAACTTAAAATTTGGTATACAGGGGTTCCTTTCATGATGTAAGTTAGTAAGAAAGGATTTTCCGACAATCGACACCCAACGGGAAGAAATGGGGGGAGTAGCGGGAAACTAATTCTACGCGCACGAAGTCGTGGGCGTCCTCTAGTAAATAATATAATAGTTCATACGATGCGAGTTATTAATAAGACAGTAGCCAGCTACTGTCATTGTTTAGTCGTAAGTCAGTAGCTCGACTCGCCTCCGCTGTCCACACAATGTCGAGTTAACATGGGTACACACATTTACCCGTGTGTCAAATTTCAACACAACGAAAATAAGGATTTTACTTTCAATATAATTAATATCTGGACTAAAAATACCACAACATTTTGGTTTTCGCTATTTATTGATAAAATAAATTCTTAATTCATAGTGACATAAGGTTCAATAATGTAATAACAGTTTATTTGTTGCATAGGACATTGACTGTGGCTTGTAGTTTTTCCATATAAATTGGACTAACTTTGTCTCCCTTGACACAAAATGATTAAAGCTACACCGTATAAGTAATATTTAATTCCACTTTCCTTAATATCTCAATTTGGAATTACAACTTCATTAAAGACATGTTTTGGCTTGTCATACTTTTACTTGCAAATTAACTGTTTGTTAAGGTAATACGCTTGAATTAAATAAATTATTAATATCAATACACGGGGCGACGTTATTCCATACATACATATAATTATTATGGGCGTGAAAATGTTATAAGTACTTACCTAATAACTAGTAAGTTATATCACTTATAACTTAGGGTGTAAACACACCAATCTTCGTTGAATTGGTTGTTGACAGATATTCAATTAAGCAGTCGAAGTTAGCGATTAGTTAGGTCGACGGCGGTCGATGGTTGATCAACGGCGATCTATACCATTAATCGATGACTGGTCTTTAATTTTTTTTACAAAGGGTAACTCGACACATGCAAGGAACAACATTGTATCTCAAATGTTATGTTAGCTTGAGATACAATTTTGTTCATGCTCAATTACGTTTGAAATTAGAAGTCACAGTAAATTGAGATACAATGTTTTTCCTTGCATGTGTCGACTTATGCCCCACCAATTCACTTGACGTTGGATTTAAGTTAAATTTAAGTTTCACGGATCTTTGTTAACTTAAAACACTATTGTTGTAACGCATCCGTGTAGACAATTCGATATTTTACATTTTAATTTAAATGTCAATTCCATATTAAATCGGTTAGACTTAGATGTACATAAGTTTCCCTTCTTAAGTGTGTTTGCAAATACAATTCCAACCGGAGTATAAATTATGCTTGTCGCTTCGGGACGTTCCCATTGTACTTGTGTGGACACCGTAAATATATCCAAATCTAATAATATTTCTACTTGTCAAAAAGCCATTTACTTCACTTGATAAATAACTATTTAATTAATAGCCTAAACAACTCGTTATTAGCCATAAACTAGTCTAGTTTAAATTGAATTTTATTTCCTTTTACAACGTCGACGGCAAATTTGGAACAGGCGCGAAGAGATTTATTCTTTCCTGCTCCGTTACTATAATAAAGTAATCAGCTCTTTATTTCACTTGGAGTCCTTCCGGTGGCGGGGATCCATTCTTCTTTTAACCAGTTACTGTTATCTTGAGTTCTTTGCTGAAGTCATCTTGATATCCTTACTTTTTAGAAATATTTGAAAAAATAACATGTTTTCTAATCTTACTACTTTAAATTCCTGGCCTTTAGCCGTTTGATCATTGTAGACAGTGACCAAATCTACAATTTGCAAACATTCCAATGTACAGATGCATCACATAAAAGTATGGGTGCAGTACTAGCACAAAAAGACTGCTAGAAATATTATGCGTAGTACCGTACAAGGTAAATACTAAGGACATGCAGGAGCGTCAGGCATCCGAGAACGATGTCGAGGACAGAGCGAAATGGAGAAGAAAGATGACCATGTAGCATTAATAATAGCTAGAAAGAGACAAAGAGAGAGGGAGAGAGAGTACCGTACAAAACTGTCTGATTTTATTCAACGCTAGTCCTTGCTCTGCTGGGAATTAAACTAAGAAATAACATGACATATAATTACTTCATTAAAGACCCAAAAGGGAACCTCGTCGGCGCTGCATAAAGAACTAGGCAAACATTCTCCATTTCCACGAAGATTACGGCCATAAACGTTAAGATAAGCGGTAATTTCATAACAACTATGAACTTTCTGATGCTTTCTCTGTTAATTACTTTAATGTATGGCTGTTATTTATTAAACTCCGGATTTTTAATGGTCTTAAAACACGATTTAAATAGCCTCCGGTCACTTTAGCTTTTGTTAACGCTTTGAATCGTGCTAAATTAACATTACCAACTAACAAATGTGTTGATATTTGTAAAACGTCTTTCGATGCGTAAATAGGTGTATTTTATTATTAAACATATGTTCTCAAAGCGGGCAATTTAAAAGGCTTCAAACACCAATCAAATAAAAATGATGCTATTAGCATGTATAGTTGCGCAAAAATCTCAAAACACAAGTGGGGATTTTAAAGTTTTTGAGCGACTCGTTTATTTTTTTTTCCTTTTTAAGGTATTCAGAAAAAAAACTGTTACAGTAATAATAGACGACATCGTTTTTGGTCGGAATTCGTATTTAGCTACTCCTCATTTAGCTTGTCGATGGATGAAATTAAACGGAGAAAACCAGTCAATTACGAACTTGGTTAACGATTTTCGAAAACGATCAAGCCTATACATTTTTGATAACGATATCGTTTGCCGAATGCATCTTGTATAGGGGCCACTTATCCGATAAACGATATGTATAATTTGCCAAGGTTAGAATTGGGTTTTTTATTCGACTCCTTGATATTTCTTATCGTTTTGTATTCAGATAAAGTAAAATCTGCCAAGGTCACAAGTTTGTATCTTAAATAAATATTCTCATATATCATTTAAGTACCCAACAATTATCCAAGTATTAGTGTGTAATATTAATTTATATGTTCCCCGTATAAGGCATAAGTGGAGCATGCGACATTGACACGGATCTATATGGGCTTAAGTGGCAACATGTGGTCGATGGTAAACTAGTGGTATGCTTAAATAGGTAATATTCAAATTAGCTTGCGTGCTAGGTTTTTTGGTACATTATACGTGTGTAAATTCTAAATTCTAAAGTAACAGGGAGAGACGCCATAGCCTCGTAAGGCCCAGTGTGCAGTACGATCAAGGATGTATTGTATTTAATTTAAACTTTGTTGCAATGGGAATAAGGTTTATTTTCCTATCTTCATAAACTGAAAATGCCATTATCGAATAAACGTAATTGAACTTTATTGCTTTGAGGGTAGATTCAAAGTTGCACTCACAAAAAACTCCCTGTTTGTAGTATGGCCTAGGATTGTTACTAAGGCCTTTTCCTAAATTGTATAAGCCCATCTTGTCTTAATAAAAAAAAAAGATAAAAGATAAAAGACATTTATTCAGTAAGTAGGCCGCACGGGCACTTTTACACGTCAGGAGTCTACCAGCGCTTCCTAAGAGGAGACCACTGCCGAGAAGAAACGCCGCAAGAAACTCAGCAGTCAGTGATTTTTTAACCATATTTCTTACTACAATGATACTACTTAGTCTAGTATATAAAGCTATAAATATTAAATTAAACATAATATCAAATATCATGCGTAGTTCAGCAGGTAAACATGACAAAAATATTAGGAGAGAGATAGAAGGAGAAAAAGGCAAAAAACAAAAAAAACAACAAGACGACCACATAAAAGTATCGACATGTTTTCCTACATCAACGGTGTCCCCTAGAATATCGTACGTAATCAATAATTCCTAACCACATTGTAAAAGTTGACATAATAATATTATTAAGACATTGAAGCATGAATGGGCTAATCAAAGTGGAATTGAGACCCCAGACAAGTATTACTTACAGGTATAGACGACGTTATATTATAAGTAGCTTTACACTTTAGTACCTTGCGCTTTAACGCCTTTGATAGAGTAGTGTAGCAGATCAGACATGAAGTTAAAGTGACAAGAGACTTATGTGTGCAGTTACTTAGAAGGCTGACCGTACTAGGTACTTTGCTCAAGTACCAACTTTAGACTCGTAAGGTTCGTACCGATAAGCAGCTGATGACAGGAAAAAAATCCGAGTCGTCATTAAATAAAAAATAGAATCAATCTAAATTTGTGTGATTCCTCCTCTTTTGACACTTCAGTAATTATTATAAATAATTGTACGCCTAAACCTAATGTTCACACTGAGACCATTCTTTACACCTTTCTATAATTTGAAACGGCTCCAAAATATCATAAACTACGTCAACACTACCTTAGAAAGGTGTCTACAAAAATGCCCGCTGTGAGCGCGCCAGGTCCCCGATAGATAAAAATATCAAGCCCATTCATTGACAGTAATAACCATTATTTATTGATAGATAAATTATACGCTTTTGTGTTAGAAAATTCCTACTGTCTTACGGGAAGATAGATATCAATAATATTATGAATCGGAATTTCAATTACGTTTTTTGTTATGATCTATAGTGTCACTTCACTACTTGGTATATAGCGTTTTCGTATAAATATTCTTCTCACTAAGTAACACTGTGAATATTCCTTGGATATTCGAGGGATGTACTAAAAAGGGATTTTTGGAAATTCTTCTCCTCAAATAGTAGGAAATAGTTTTTTTAAATAAAACATTACCATATCCATTTAGCCTTTTGTGCGTATTTAAAAGCCAATAGCGGCCTGCACACGTAAAGTTCGGACCGCGGGAAACGCCACGCGCCGTTCCAATCTTCGTTCCGAACCGTACGTGTAAATGCAACTGTAATAGTAAAATAGTAAAAAATGTACGTTTTGGAACGGCGTGTGGCGTTTCCCGCGGTCCGAACTTTACGTGTAAAGGCCGCTAATCACCCAAACAGCGACACAAACTTTCACATATACGAATATAATAGTACCTAATTTAAATTGACACCAACGTTACGTTTCACTCTGATCCATACCAAAACAATAAAAACAGCAAAATTGCATCTGATGCTACAAACCAAAAAGGGTCTAAGTACGCACGATATTGGTCTAAATAGCACCGTTTCGTGCGTTTTGCGTCTACGCATGTGTTATTAGCAAAACCGTGTAAAAAGGGAACCTGTCTTGCGTGGGCGCAGCAGGTTCAATCCCGAGCTAGTTTACTGCCTTTACTTATATTGAAAGCTTTATTATCCGTCGGTTTACGGAGAACTTGTTACTACTATTTATAGGAATGACTTTTTAATGGGGTCAAGCGTCTTTTCAGTTTGGAGGATAATAATGTAATTACCTTTTAAGTAATCTGTTCATTTAACTGTAGTCCTGTTATGATTTACGTGCTATCTATATATATATATATATATAAAAGGCAAACCTGACTGACTTATATCAACGCACAGCCAAAACTACTGTACCTATAAACTTGAAATTTGGTACAGGGGTTCCTTTCATGATGTAAGTGAGGACTAAGAAAGGATTTTCCGAAAATCGACCCCCAACGGGAAAAAACGGGGGGAGTAACGGGAAACTAATTCTGCGCGTACAAAGTCGCGGGCGTCCTCTAGTTATTGATAAAATCGTCTTCGTTATTATTACTAGCGCGAAGACTGTATTGTGGCAATCGTCCGTACATTCGCAGTATTGAGATTCTCATCCTGACATTGCAATTTCGACAGTAAAAATGTCTATGTGTTTCTGAATCCATGATTTTATTTTAGTCTATTTATTTATAATCAAGTATGATCTTCACACCATTACAGTAAACACTAACACGCTGAGAGATACAATTAACCACACAGATACATTTGTAACAAGATATTATACACACACAAATAAAACAACAAGATAATAAAACAATAATAGTGCATGTAATGGGAATAATCTATCCCTTTACTTATCTATTTCCTCACAGAATCCGAGACATGCATGAGATATAACCACCCATCGACTGTCAAACAGATCATACTCCGGTACTGACAGCAGAATTGTATTAAGGATTCGCAGTGCCCGAACATTTTGAGAATTTCTTTGTGACACTGTTCTTGCTTTTGGAACTGCAAGAAGACTAGGGGTGATGTCCAGGAGGCCTGTTTGCTTCTTCATGACATAAATCCAAGGCACTGTCATGTCGCTGTTGTTATTGTATCTTTATTGTGTTCGACAAGTACCCTAACACACGTAACCGAGTTACTAAAAATAAAAAATACCTATGTGTATTCAGCTAGTACGCCGCACGGGCACACTACAAATATTTTATTACAAATTTGGCATAGTCATGATATTTATGACTTGAACTATGAAGTTAATTAAAACTGCATGTCATAAACGACAGTTAGCTACAAATTAGTTAATAGTTCCCCATCTCTTCAAGTACGTATTAACTTTTTGTAGTTCCGTAATTACTGCTACTTCATCTTGTTTATTATCCAGCAGTAATGCAAACTCTGTCTAACTAATTTGTTGTGATTATAGCGTAAACGCCGTTTCTATCACAGTGATTGATTGTTAGCTATATATCTACACTATTATCGATTACATCTATTACTTACTTGAGTTTAGATACATTGTTTTCTATCAAGGACATGCTCATAGTGCTTCCTAATCTAATGATCGGAGACATCATCAATCTTGCAGTCCTTTATCAAATCCACGAGATTCACTTTATCCTTCTTCCACTAAGTTCCTACAATCTGTGCTCAAAATAAGTGCCTTTATACCGTACACCGCTAATGGTACCCCGCGGAGATACCCAGGGCATCAGAATTATGGGTCTTATTGGCAATCGCGACGGGTGTCGATTCTTTTGCAATGAATCGATGAAGTTTTAAATAAAATTAGTACCATTCATTGTGAATATCAAGCTTTGAAAAAATTTTGATTTCACAAAGTCATTGTATATTATTTTCGAGAGGTACCTAACTTAGGCAATCTCAATGCTGAAAATATCAGCATGACTAAATTTGACTAGTCATAACATACTAATT
Source organism: Acleris cristana (assembly GCA_948252455.1). Taxonomy (NCBI): domain Eukaryota; kingdom Metazoa; phylum Arthropoda; class Insecta; order Lepidoptera; family Tortricidae; genus Acleris; species Acleris cristana. Next base: position 17,341,509 of record OX411775.1, on the reverse strand, counting down.
TAAGTACGTAGTACAACGATAAAGATATACAAATGACACTTGGTTAAGGCATTCCAAAGTAATATATCCAAGCTTAATGACGAGTCCTGTTTCTATGTTTATCATCGATTTGAATATGCAGTTGCCAATTACAGCACACTTTCTGGTTATACTTAAACCAGTGAGCATTGGGAAGAATTTAAATGTCTCTTGCTTTATAAAAGTACCTAAACGCCAACCCGATTAGATATTTCCCACTGACACGCATGCAAATAACCTCTAATAGAAGTTGCAAGTTGCAACAGACGCCGTCCAGACAACATTTTCATATTTGTATTTCTTATGAACTGTCGTCAAGTTTCATTAGTTTAATTATTGGGTTTCTATGACGCAAAGTTAGTTTTAATCTTAGATTAATATCCAAGTTAAAGCTTACCAGTTTTAATTAACGTTGTAGCAATATTTAAATTTGTTATATCAAAAGACGTTGACGTCAAGTGTCAACCAAGTAGCGCACATGCTCTCACGATCTCTCTTGAAATATCATCCTAAGAAGTTATTGAATAGGTCGCAAAAACAATGCAATTTCCTTCAAAGATTTCCCGTTGCACCCGCATCTCTGGAAATCATTTCAATATTTCAAGAATCATAACATAGTAAGTTCTAGAAACACACAACCCAACAGCAGTTCTGTTTCTTGACACATAATGCTGTCTATAGGGCGTCTAGCATTCGTAGTTAAAGTATTGTTTCCAAAGTACAAAATTGCCATCGGTTTTCCGTTTCGATTATGCAAATGACACTGGATAATATCGACTAACGGGATATGACTAGACACGTACGGTCTCATGTACAGGCTATCTCTCCTCATAAAACTCTGCATTGGTGCCATCGTTGATAGTCTTTATGTTTGGTGTGAAAGCCTTAATGCAGACTTTAGCCGTATCCTGTTGTAAAATTTCATTTCTATTAACAGGCACTTCATTATGTTTTATTGTTTGTCCGCTTTTGTAAATAACACATTTTAAGAGCTGCTTTATAGTTTTACTATTGAATCACTTCTGCCTTTTGCCTAACTCGTTTAACACTATTTCCTAGGGAGCTATCAAATATTCCGGCATGAGTTTTTTTCTATACTCTTAAAGTGTCCTATGGGAAAGGCAACGAGATTCAAGTTATCTTCATCTTCATCTAATTTTATCAAAACCGGTGAAGTGGTTAAATTGCGAAAGTAATACAGAGAGACGTTTGGATAAGTTTAAATAGGTCAAAAAAAAATTGTATTTTTTTTACAGTTTTAAAACAGGGAATGTACTATTTCATTTAATTAGGTAAGTATATTGAAATCATTTTAAATTGCAAAGTACCTACAAGTTTATAACTTACTCATTTGCACTTAACATATATAAAGAGAACTGTATGGTTAAGTACAAACATCATAGTTAAGAACTTAATAAGCTATAATTATCCACAGCTTTTAGAGTTTTACAACTGAACTAAGAACGTTGTAAGTGCATTTCTAAAGCAGTAATGAAGGAAATTAGAACCTTTGGTTTAATATCACAAGCTTTCTAGTGCTATTACAGCTTCTCAAGTACTAAACCAAACCACAACCTGAAGGCAATCCCAGCAGTTGATTACACCACTTAATTGCGATTTTGTAACTCTGCAGAAAATAGTATTTTCCTCATTGAGATACACTTGCAGTCAGTGATAGGCTTTGACATAGTCTCGGAAAATATGTCCAAATTGAGGAAACTTTCCAATAGAAATATTTCCAGAATTGGGAATATGCTCCGCAATTGGCCAATATTGGCCAATATTGATATATATCTACTACTTAATTTGAGTGCTTGTTAACTTTAACATTCCCAGTTTTTATTTTATAAATCAACACGATATTTTTAAAGCCATTTAAATTTTTACGTCTGTTGGTTTATTGACAAGTTTTAGTTCTATATTTTTCACTGCTTGAAAATTAAACATTTTGTTACAAATATTTCACGAACTTTTGCTATGTTTAAAATACTAGATGGCACCCGCGACTTCGTACGCGTAGAATATTTTTCCGCTACTCCCCCTATTTCTTCCCGTTGATGGTTGATTTTTGGAAAATCCTTTCTAAGTGCACCCCTAGGGTACCTACCCAAGAAATATTCCCTCCAAATTTCATGTTCCTAGGTCCAGCTGTTTAGGCTGTGCGTTGTTTGTCAGTCAGTCACTTAGTCACTGTACAGTCAACAGCATTGGGTGCACTGTGCACTACAAAAGGATTTCTGGAAAATCTATCCATAAAAGGAAGAATTGGGGGACTAACGGGAAAAATGGTATATGTCGACTTAAATCGTAATAAAAAAAGGTATTTACATGCATGGAGTAAACTAGACTTAAACCCTTTTTCACTTGATCTTCAGAAGACTTAGATAATTATACCCTTTTTAACTACGACCCTAGAATAATAACGTCGGACGTCCTTTAGTATAATATAAATGGCCAGCAACAAAACCACCTAATAAGTACTAAATAGCATAAATTGAAAACCCAAGCCCAAGTTGGAACGTTGGAAGACAACAGCTGGTCGTCATTTGCGGTAACCGTGCCCAAGCCTGCATGGCGTGTAATATATTATTAACAATATCATACAGGGATAAATAAACACGGCTTACGTAATCAGCGCCAGATGGCAGAGGTCCCTACTGGTGCGTCGGTCGGTTTAAATCGCGCTATGTTTATGATGACCACGACTAGTTACGAGTATTTAATTCTAAATTTATTCAATTTTTAACTACCTATTTATTTCTTTTTTAAATTACACTAGAGTAAAACAAGTGACTGGCTGATTTGTGTTAGTTTTGTAATGTTACTTTTAAGTATTATTGTATTTTATGATTGGAAAAAATGTCCTTCTGCTGGAGTTTCTTGCGGCGCTTCTTCTCCGCAATGATGGTCTTGTCCGAAACGCTAGTAGATTCTCTCCATATTACCGACGTGTAAAAGAGCCCTCATGTGGCCAATTTACTGAATAAATATTTTGAATTTTTGAATTTGAATTTTGCCCCCAAGTCCCATGAGTCTCAACTCCCAACGGCACTAACATGCATTTAATGTGAGTACCTTTTTGAAGACCTTGAAATGTGTTTTAATGTAGGAAAAATTACATCATTTAGAGTTTTTTTATTTTTGTGCTATCGTAATAAAGACTTTCTAAAAGAGGTCGTAAGTTAGCCACAAACCACAACTACACCACCACACCAGCATTACTTTACCACCATCCACCACCGCGGTGGTTTAACCATCCTATGAAGCGAAAGATAAGACGTTTATAAGAAGAAAACATGCTCACCATTTGCATTATTTGATAGTTGAAATTAAGGAAGATACGAAATACCTTCACGTGACATTTAAGTACAATTATATCAATCGCTTCACGGTTCTTCTTCACTAAAGGTTCACGAAATATTACAAAGAGAATTCAGAATCATCTAAAAGACGGCGTGTCCTGTCCATTCCAATACATAACCTTAAATTACAAATATTATTTGCCAAGTTAAGCTTCAAATAAAGGAATCCAATTCACAATTGGTTCCTAAATACACACTCAAGCCACACTTACGAAAGTTTTGCATACAGTTAAAGCTAATATCATTGTTATTGGTCAGTATTTATCGCGCCTTCATACCGAAAAACGCAAACAAAACCACTTTTGACTTTAAACTCAATATCGTAGTAACAAAATTGGGATTTCAATGCATTAGGTTGCACTTAGTGCATTTTGGCGTGGAAGGTGGGATTTATAATGCTTAATCCGAAGGTAGTAGCGACATGCATTGCGGCCGCTTCCAATGCAAAGTGCGGATTCTATGGGCACCCTATATGGCTCGGGCTATTCACGGAATTAGGGTGGCTAGGCTTCCAGGCTTGGCAAAGGATAATTTTCAACCACTACCTTTCTTTATAGTTCAATATTCACTAAAGAGTAGCACACCTATAATGAAGAAGCTTCAATTTTACATGATTTGTTCCGTAGTTAAAATATTTAGGCTTAGCACCGACGGTTGTTGCTCCGTTGATCTTTTAAATATTAACATAATTCTATAAATCTGGGGTCCTAGTGAAAAAGGGTGTAAGTCTCCTGAAGATCAAGTGAAAACGGGTTTAAGTCTAGTGTGCTCCGTTTATGTGCATACCCTTTTGTAGAACAAGTTAAGTCGACTTATACCCTTTTTCAGTAGGTACCCAGAAATAAACCCTCAAAGACATTATACTCGTAAACAATCTTTTATTTAAAGCAATACATGGCTCAGTCGGTAGGATGCCGACAGCCTTCTCCAGACTTAAGACTTGAAATTCAAAAGTTTTTGATGCGCCCTCTGTTCTCGTATCTCAATCACAATTCTTTTCCAAAGCATTCTGTTCTTCTGTTCACCGAATTTTCAGTTTACTGCTAGTTTTCGGCTGCCGGACAAAGGCCTTTCAGGGTTTTCCAGGACGGTTGGCTTTTATTACTTAACCAATTCTAAATTGAGTCGTCTATTTTCCCTATAACAACACAATATTCACCTAAACTTCAACCTTCCTGAAAGCTCATAACATAAACAAGTGAAATTCAAGAAAGATACATTACACGCTTCATCTTTTGTTGATTGTTCTTATTGACACCAACCATGATCTTCTATCTGATGGACTGGAATTCTCAATTTCATCGTCATTTCTAGCAACTATCCATCCAATAATAGACAAATGCCTCCTCTAATTTCCTCCAATGATTCCAAGATGGAGTCTTTCACTTCTTCCCGATAAAAAAATCCTGGACACTTCAAAAACGTCCTGTAAAATACCGACGCGTCCCGCGGCTTTTCCCAGCATGGTTGCTCTATTTGCATAATCGGGGCGTGAGCAGGCGCACAAACTGCGTTTACACCATTAGCTTCGAATTATCCGATAATTTGCGGATATGGGTGGATAATGTGGATATGGGTGGATATAGACGGATAAATTGATAAAGGCTGCTTTGACGGTAGCTGGGGATAATATTCTGTGGCTATTCAAATTTGGGGATGTTAGTAAGTGATCAATAATTTTAAGCGGTCGTTTTTCGATGGTCATACTTATAATACTGCTTACACTAAATAAACAACTTACCCAAGTTTCTAATTTGGCCGTGTAACGCAAATCGAATAGCTGTCAGCCAGTCGGTGACATCGGTTATTGAATACACGGCTAAATTACGAACAATGGCAAGTGGCTCATCAATCCCGGTTCGTGACTGTACCAACAGAGTCTTTGTGACTTGTGAACCGCATTTTTGTTTGTAGTTCGTCGTTCTTTTACCCCTTTCTTTCTCTGCGGCTTCCGACATGTTAGGGCCTGTCGACATCAACACCGCGCAACGCCGCGCCGTAAATCGACGCGGCCGCCGCACCTTGCATATGTACGGACACGGCAACATGCCTCTCCACGCCGCGCCGTGGTGATACGAACAGGCTCTTAATAGTTTGGAAGTGTTTTCTGATTTTATTTACAAAAGCTTAACCAATGGAGTACTTAGTGAAATAAATTTCCCTACTCTTATGGCATACGTTCGAAATAGTAAAATCTATATATATAAAAGGCAAACTTGACTGACTTATAGTTATATACAGTGATCGGGGACAACGGTGCAAAACTTTAACAAAACTTGTAAAGCTGACCATAAAGGAGAATTTGCAACCAAGAAAAATAAGAATATTTTTGAAAAATAACAATATTATTGGCAGATTAGTGTTCAATTTAACTCTATATCAGAGTCTCGGATTTGGTATAAGGATATTAATAGTTTCATGGCTGTAATATAAGTTTTGTTAAGTTTTGTTAAAGTTTAGCATCGTTTTCCCCGATCACTGGTTATATATCAACGCACAGACGAAACTACTGTACCTAGAAACTTGAAATTTGGTACAGGAGTTCCTTACATGATGTAAATGAGCACTAAGAAAGTATTTTCCGAAAATCGACCCCCAACGGGAAGAAATGGGGGGAGTAGCGGGAAACTAATTCTACGCATTCGAATTCGCGGGCGTCCTCTAGTCTGTCATATAGATCATATAAACTTATCCCATTTAGTTTCCCACACACTACAAAAGAGGACCACGCCTCTTCACAGACAAGACAAGATACAATGACCACTATTTATATAATATATAGGTACTTAATGTTTTTAACACAGCTACAATCCGTCTGTTTTATAAACCACGCTGTAGTTATGGTAATCCCATCCTATTCTCTCCCAAGTTGGTAAAGTAATTATGCAGACATTTTGTATGTCATGTGAGGCGGGTTGAAACGAAAGGCTTACCTTACAGGGAATACACCTGACGTCCATTCTATTCATCTGACGAGTATACGGTTTTTTTATCTGCTATTTGTGCTTTTCCTTTACGTTTACCATGTTTTATGTGTTTGGGAAATTGAATTTAGTTGTTGTATGGTAGGCAAAAAAGACTGGTTATAATGTCGACCTCCTTTCAGAGCTGATATCTCGCACTGCTAGATCAAAACAGTATCAACTCAAAATCCTTGCTAGTTTTGTTATAAATTCATAGAAGTAGTATTAAAGTTGATTTTTAAATACCGTTGTTTTTTGAGTTACTACTGTTTTGATCTAGCAGTGCGCTTAACCGGCTGGACAGATTTTCGTGAAACGTAACTGAGAATCAATTGAAATAAACTGGCTCTCTTTAAAAAAAAAAATGGTTCCAAATTGGTCTATACCTACCTAATTGAGAGTTACGATGCCAAGGACACATGGTACACACAGGTACACAGATATACATACTTATCCAACCTACTGATATTATAAATGCGAAAGTACTCGTCTGTCTGTCTGTCATGCTTTCATGGCTAAACCACTGAATCGATTTCGATGAATTTTGGTATGGAACTATGGAGATAGCTTACCCCGAAGAAGGTCATATATAGGGTACTTTTTACGCGGCTTCTACGCGGACGGATTCACGGGAAACAGCTAGTATTAATTATATGATACATAATTCCGAAAACTGTTACAACGATCATTACACTCCCAAAAACAAACAAAAAATTGTAAAAACTACATAACTTACAAAACAACAAAAAGTTACATAAAGCTAATACGCTTAGCCATTACTGTAACGGACAGACTAATAACTATTACTCAAATAACGCACAACTGTTACAGAAGTGTAACACTCATGCTCTTGCGCTTCCCACAGCCGCTTGCGCAACTCACAGTGTCCATGGCGGAACAGTAGGCCTAGACGAGATGCATTCTGCGAACGTTACCGTTGTCTAAAATGTATGGGATTGGCATAAGCTGCCGGACCGTCACGTCGAGCGATGTCAATCCCATACATTTTGTCATTTTTTGAACATGGCTGTCATTTAGCGTTATGCATCTTGTCTAGGCATTCAATAGGATATCGGTACTTTAAATATGACAATGTTTTTATCATATTGTTGTGGTGATTTTATAGTCGCTATTTCTGAAGAAAAAATATAATTAACGAATGCGTCAGCAATCTAGATTAATCTTAGGGCTTACTATGATAAAAAGCGTGTTTGTTTTATACAATACAATATAAAACACTTTATTGTACACCAAACAAAAAGATTACAAAGAAATAATACAATTCAAAATGCCATGCATTTATCGCTAGTACCGCTATATGCATTGTATGTACGTTACTTTTATTAAAATCTAACACCAACATAGTACACAAAAACATCGGTTTATCGGAAATTATCATAAATTAGTTTGCATTCTTCGAGTATTTATTAAACGAGTTAAAATTAAATCCTTAAGAAATACATATAACTTTAGTTTTCTTACTGTTTTTGTAATATTTACTGCGTCTCAGCGCAGACGCTAATCACTTGAGCGGATTACACTTAATGATATCGTTTGTCACGTAAGTGTATATTTTACACTCGGGTTTGCTTGCACAATACTTACACCTGTCACGCTGGAACTCTACAAGTAAATTTCGGTGAGATCTATAACAAACTTGAAACTTCGAAGGTCACTGACAAGCTTTTCCGTGGTTTGGTTGCTGTTGGGTACCGCGGTATTTCGTGTTGCTAGTTGCGAGTTCAACCAACAACCAACCAAATAATAATAATAATACGTCACCATCCCGCATGACGAAAACCTAGTGAAGGCCGAGAAGGACAAGCTCAGCAAGTACCTTGACTTGGCTCACGAGGTGACCGCCATGTGGGATGTTGACTCGACGAACATTGTCCCGATAGTTGTTTCGGCAAATGGTTTTATAGCGAAGAGTCTCGACCAACACTTCAAGAGACTCTCGCTAGATGGCTGGATCAAGGGCCAGATACAGAAGGCAGTACTCCTCGACACGGCACGCATTGTGAGGAGGTTCCTCTCTCTGCAGCCCTAACCACCGGTAGCTTGAGCCCTGCCCCGCTGCCGGCGGCACTCGTAGGTTACCTAACCTATTTATAATGTATATTTTTTGTATTAGTATTGTTATATACTTGAATATCTATCTTCTATATAATAAAAATTAATCGCTAAATGTGTTGCTAAGCGTAAAACTCGAGAACGGCTGAACCGATTTGGCTGATTGCTTTTTTGTTCTGTTCGTCATTGTCAGGACAAGGTTTATATGAAAGAAAATAATTGAAAAATCCACCGGGAAAGTCAGAAATTTGCAGTGGGGCGAAGCTGCTGGCGGGCCGCTAGTTTATTATAAAAAACCTAATGTACGTAACTTAAATAAATATCTACAAAATAATAATAATAATAACCAACACGCGAGTAAAACATGTATATCAACCTTTACCATAAGCTTATATCTTGTTGGTCGATCTGAGTCTTATCTATTTAAAAATCATGTCTAATACCATCAAAAACACGTAACCCATCTTTTATACAAAGCAAACAAATTCCGCTCCGCCTTTTGATGATCGTTACTATCCAAATACATGTAACTAACGGTACAGCGACTTCGTAGCAAAATCGCTTCAATCTTGCCTTTGCATGCATGTGTGTGCATGTACGAATAGATGACATACAATCTTACAAGCACCATGGGTCAGTTTTGACCAGAACCATTGCTGCATTGGCTTAAATTTTTCTTCAAGATTCAAGACCTCCACATCGAGCCCATTTTGTATGAAAACCAGCAAGCCTGGCACTGAACATGTTATACTTACGCAGCCAACCAACTGTTATTCCTAAATTATACCCACAGTTTCTCAATACATTTGATACAACATTATAAATAAACAATGACAACGCCGTTTATAGAGAATCGAATCAAATCCAACGTCAGATGGAGCCTGTTGCATTATGCAGAGCGCAGACCTGTATAATTACAACGTAGAATATATTACAGCGCAGTTTATGTTGGGTTTAATATATCGCGCTATAAATTTGTCCTACGAGTTGGCGGAAAAGGAGGGATTCTTGTAAAAAGTGACGCGTCTCAACAAGGTGTTGGTACCGTACTAGAGCCAGAACCACCGCAGCGTTGTTTCTTCTGCTGTTACTTCCTTGAATCTGTCATCTGATTAAGAATAGTGCCTTAATATTGAAACATTTTCTGATCAACTTCGCACTGATCCCTCATCTCTGATAAAGATACAACATAAGTTATTTTAGAAAATTTGACATAATAAATAACGTCCTTCAGAAATCAAACAAGAGAACCAACCCTGATTGCCTTATCAACAGTTCTAACCGATCGCCAAAATGCATCCTACAACAAGAAGTGGGCTCGTCAGAAAACACTTTGAATTCCATAATTGTTTCATTTTCATCAGATATTTCAAACGATACCAGCTAAAAAGGTACAAAATTCTTAAAGTAGGTATAAACCGGATCTTCCCACTTATCTGTCTCCATTTTTTTTTCTTCCCCAACTACTGCTCAAACATGTTGGGTTGGGTGATAACGAAAACAACTGACAAAAAGGTAAGAAAAGGTATAATAGTTTACGTATTCAGAAAATGTTCCGGAGATTTTCGCAAGCGTTTTATGCCCTTCTAGAAAGAATTCATGAAATGGCGGATGGAAAAATACCTGGATTACGTTAGTTGTCTTTTTCCCTCGATACTGACGCGAATGAAGAATGAAAGGGATAGGGAATTCTTGATTTTTTTTCCTTAAAAGTAAACCAGGGACTCACTCGAACTGCGTAGGCGAGGAATCGTGAGACCGGCCCTTAGTAGTTTGTAATGCAAACTATTCTCTATCACCAAATTAAGCATGATGCACTTTTATTAAAAAGGGATAAGGTATAATTTTCTAGTTCTAGATTGCAACAATAAATTTGTCGTAGATTACTTCAACTCATAGTTCCATATCAGTAAAATGTTTATCTTATTTGATGTTTATTTGGAACATCTTTAAGATAATCCAATTCAGTTAGACACTTAAGCGGTCTCAATTTGTATACATTTCTATCAATGACGATATAAAACAGGGTTCTTCTTACATTTGACATTGGTTTAGTACGGTCGTAATCTTTCATGGATATTATGACATTTTATTGACTTTATTCGTTTTTATTCGAACCTATAAAATAGATACGCTCGGACATCGTAATTGCGGTGTCAGATAATGTCCAGGCTCTTTACGACGAGTTAGCCATTTCAAGAATAGGACATTTATATTCAGTTTTTACTTTACATATTACTTATTAAGATAATAATGTTAGCTACAGCATTTACAGGAACACGACTTTAATCGAGTTTGCATTATATTGAGGCGCAATATACACACTGTATCTCAAGCTAATAAGCTACGCTGTAATGTATTTCGAACGGATCTAATTAATCGTCATAAGAACGCCTTTCAAACGATTCTTTTTCTCTCGATTCAGCCTCTAATGTTGAGTGAATGGAGCTAACATAACTTCGAACTTCGATTTTCAAAGTATCCCGACTGTAGGTACCTAAAATCGTACTCTTTTCTCAAAACCTGGCAATGCATCTGCGATTCCTCTCCTGGTGATGCAGGTGTCCATGGCTGATTTACAATGGTCCAGCAAAGGCATGCCAGTAGAAGTACATAGATGGTTTGGACATTTAGAAAGGATGGGCGAAAGAAGAGTGACGATCGGCGAGGTTCTGAATAAGGGCCAAATAAAAAGCACCCGAAACCGACGTACGAGCATGAAGAGATTGATGAATTAGGAATTACGATACGCAGATACACAATGCTAAACTTATAACACCCCTCTCTTTGCCTCGGGGGTTAAATAGAGCACTTCCTTCCACTTGCTACGATCCAGACAAACTTCCCTCGCTTCCTCCACACTCAGAAGTCTCTTCATACACGTGCGTCGGTTTAGAGTCTCCTGACCTGGCCCTTTCTTAATACGTCCCCGATTTGTGGAACGTAAGGAGCTAAACCACCATGAAACGGCTGAAACAAAAAAACGATTTTGTCTTTCGCCTTCGAATGTTACGTCTCCATTCTCCGCCATTACCGCCCTTTTGGACAAATTCCAGCAGCAACAGGTCCCTCCCACACCGGCGCCGGCGCATTCCGAAACCTGACGCGTCCAGTTCGGTTTGTTGAGCCACTGTAGAACCCTGTCGCTGGAAGTGAATGATTGATTTCAATGTTATTTATGAATCGTCATTTGACGTTGTTATTATGAAGTTTGAAGCTGACTTAAAAGTTTAACCCCGCGGTGGTACGTCCACTGTGGACGTGGTTTGTATTCAATAAACTAGATTAAAAGTCAGTCAGTCTAGGTGATACAGAATATAAAACTCAAAGGAGATGGTACTCCAGGCAGTCACTTAAAAAGATTTTCTTAGTTTCGGCCCAACCGATTTTCATGAAACCCAGCTAAAACGGTTAAACCCAGTTAAACAAACTTTCTCTTCAATAAAAAGTGCAGTGTTAAACTTATGACACCTTTCTTTCAGCCGTTAGTTACGGTGCTGAAAATGCTGATAGACAGACAGACAAACTTAAAGTAAAATAATTTATTTTTCCTCATCAATAAATTAAACTCACTGATCGAATACTTCGGCCTGCCATTCACTGCAATTGCATTTCTTTATAAGGACAAGCGGCCTATTGTAATAGTCGTGAGTTGCGGAACACGAGAATGGCAACCCTTATAAATGATGTGGGAAAGATTTCTGATAATAATTTCTCAATTTAGATGGTTTTGCTATTAATGCCATGTCTAGAAATGACGTAGATGACAACTTTATCAAAAGTTGTGATTTTCAGTTAAGGGTTAGGGGTATAATGATAGGTACAGTGCGATAGTTTGTACTTTGTATCTCACTCGCTCTCACACGCTCGTATTAGGAGCGAGTGAGAGAGTAAACAAACCAGAAGCACCTTCTATGTGCTGACAGACTGTACACAATTTGATCTAGGTTCAAACTAAGCTCTGGGATTATATTGGCCCAGGCCCGATATTCTAGGCGCTAAAAACCATATCGTCTTTGATCTGTTATCGTATTGTCAACGTTTTGATAGCTCTTATTTCCTTGACAGTAATGGCGGCTGACGTCAAAACAATACCGTAACAGGTCAAATACGGTATGGTTTTTACCGACTAGAATCTCAGCCCAGCCTAAATGCGTTGTCAAACATGGGCTAAACGATATCACTAATTAACAGAAAATTTGACATAGTAAAAATACGACGAAAACTGCTGCATTACCGACAAGGTTTTCATTGGATTTATTTCCCAGAAATCTATTTTCTACAGCTGTTGTTTTGTTTTTGTGTGTGTTTCTCTTTGCCTTCTTTATGCCACAAAAACAATAACATAGAAAACTGTGGGAATAGGATAGAAAATAGGACAGGGAATGCTACAGTCTGACCCAATAGATTTTTACAGTTTCCTCTTTAATACAAATATTTTATTACACCTCGGTATAGAAAGGATCCTTACGTAGCGACCTGTCTCACAGGTCGAGGTCCCGCCCACCGCCGCCCACGCAGGCGCCAAACTCGCCTGGCCCTTATCTAGCAATATATTAAGCATAATTCAGTGCCAAAAACTAATTTAGAACTCCTTTTTGTATGGGCTGAGGAGCCAGTGATCGAAGTTATCGGGAAAATATTCTAGCGTTCTATAGATTTGAAATTATTCAGTTAGTTTTGGGGCTCAAGTTTCATTTCAATTTACAATAGATGGCGACTCATTTGCATTTGACAGATTTGTTTCTCAGTGCGCAGATATTAGTTGTACCTTTGTGGTTGTATAAACTTATTAGTTTTATTGCAGTGTTATTTGTTTAACAATATTTTTTTCTGCAAGTAATTGATCACTGAATGGAAAAGATCAAGGTCTTTTTTAAATGTGTTCTTAACTATGTGCAATAATTGTGAAATTCGCTCATTTAAGTATGTAATTTCTTTGCAAATACAAACATAATGTATTTATTCAACAGTATAAACATAAGTAGATACATATTTAATATAATACAATTAAAAGTTAAAACTAAACTTATTTAAATTAAAATAAAAACTAAGCTACTCAAATATTAAAGACGTAAATAATAATCACCACTATAAAAAGAACACCCCCTCTAGCAGGTCCGCTCGCGGCATGGTCCCTATGACACTGGCTGCGTTACCTCTCTTAGTTTACTTTTGTAACAGGCTTCCCTTGTTAGGTAGGTACTTATATTACTAGAAAGAGTACTGTAACATGATATGTATCACTTTTCGGAAGATTGAAAGCACATATTAATTACTTACAAAAGTTTATAAGTGCCATTTTTAACTTTATCTAAACAGTAAAACAGTTCAAACCAACTTTATCATTTTAAAACCCTTACTACGTAACATTAATCGCTAGAAACTCGATAATTTATATAATTCAATTGGAAAAACGCCAGTAATTGCAAAAAGCAGCCAATCAACGGTGATCTACCGGGCCGCGCTTGCGCTCCGCAGGCGCCGCCGCGGCGGCATCTACCGTGATCTATCGGCGCCGGGAAACCGCCTCTCATTATACTCTTATCTCGCGTCAATGCAAATCCAACGTGAGAGGAAACGCGGGCGATTTCGTGTAAAATTAGGAACTCGTTCATTTTTCGCGCCTCCTAGAATTATTGCACTGAAAAAATAATTAACATCCTATAATTAAGTGAATTGTTATAGGTACTACATTGTATTTCGTCAGGTGAGTTTGCATTTTATCTTGTTTCCATAGTAAGCTTGCATATAGTACGACATCAATAAACTAACGAGAAAGTAAGATCAAATACGACTGTTAACTGAAATTTTATGCACGTAGACTTTAAATCTAAATCGTAGTATAAGAGCAAGTCCTCCTTTTTACCGAATAAAGGTAAACTCAATTAAGTATCCGGTTTTATTCATACATCTGAAAAGAAAATTAATGGAAACTTATGAGTTTTCTGACTAATGAAACAGTTGGGAAACAAAACTTCGGACTTTCTGTAGGTTACCTACTGAGAAAAATTCCCGTAGCCGCGCTACGTAAAATACGTACAAAAATTGACCACTATTACGTGCGTAACCGGCTCCATTACGTGAATGCCACACACTGCCAAATAATGCATGCCGCTTAATTATAAGTATGTCTCTTATAATTTACGTGTGAAAAGCACGTGGTAAGTATCTGGCGCGAGTAAGTAGCCCGTTTTTCTCAGTGTATGGTGGTTGGTGACTAAGTTAAGCTACTCTAATGTTTATTCTAATACTAAGTATATCAAGCTGTAAATAAACTCTAAATAACCTTATTTTGATCACCTATTTAACCCGCCTTTCCTCTGACTTTTAGGAAAGTAAGTTTTCAAGTAAATACTCGGTTGTCTTAACTGTGGGCGGAAAAGTGATTGTGAAATGGACCTGCGTGGGCCAGTAATTATATGTCGCGGTTAATTTATGTTGGTTAAATATCATATCGTCGAAAACTCGAAATTAATGGAGCAATGTTCAAGCTCGATAAATAATTAGTTTAATTGGTTGAAGATAACACCGAAAACTTGTTAGAGTGTGTATCTACGAACAACTCTCGCTGCGAGAGTTAACGGAGCGGTGTGCGAGGAAAATTCCACCAATAGGATTCCTAGTCTTGCTCAGAGCAGCTCTCCTATTGGTGGTTTTTTTTCTCGCACACAGGTCCGCTACCTCGTACAGCTCTAGTGGATACACACCCTAAGCGGGCTTGAGGCGCCAGAAGTATTAGATACACATAGGCACCAGGGCCCGTATTATCGCGATGGATAAAGTATCTATCACTTTCGCACTTACTTACTGGTCAGAAAGTGACGGATGGTTTGTCCACGTTTATACACATGATAAACGCGATCGTAATTTCGTAATAGGCCCACAGAAGTATAAGATACAACTTAAGAGGCACCAGAAGTATAAGATACATCTTTAGAGGTGCCAGAAGTACATATACACTATGTCTAATTGTTGTTTCCGAGTTGGGACCTTGTGCAGGGTCCGTCCGGTAGGTACTAAGCGTTTCTTGTTGTATTCCGGTGTACGTAGTATAGGTAAGAGGTGTTTCTAAGTTCTAGAAGTTGACAACGCATTTGCTGGAATTAATGTTTATGGTTGTCAATGGTCTACCTATTTATTATTTGGTGAGCCAATTTGCCTTCTCCCTCTAACAACAAGTTGTTTTTATTGATAAAATAATCATAATTTTCTTTTCTTTTCTTTCAGGTAAGTACTCACGATTGAAAATTTAAGTAGGAAGCGCAATTCGCCACTGATTTTATGGAATAATGGTAAGTTAAGAACATAGTCGACATGCCAGGAGAGAAAGAAATCTTGGATATCTATCGTGTTTTCAATCCACGGCGGCGTCGCCTTGCAACTCACATCGCCGTTGCACCGTATGCGTTAATGTACGTTAAATTAAGTATTAGGGCGTGACGACATGGATTACACAATATTAATTTAGGGTCATATCCTATGATTTTTTTTCAATTACTTAAATATTTTTATGAGGTACCTACCCTCCTATATTGCCTTACGAATTCGCGAAAACTACTTCCCTTTTTAAGAACTCCTCGCATGAACTTTCGTAAATAAGTAACAGTTGGCAATAAAACGAGGTTTGTTGCGCGGTTCTACTCAATTTAATTTAATAATTCAAAAGGTACGCTTTACTAGGAACCGTAAAAACTATTCCAAAACTCGCCTTTGACTCATAAAAACCCACCGGAATGAGGAAAAGAACGCTAACCGACCTTTTTGAAACGTTAAAATTCATAGAAATAGTTGTTAGGCTGTTTGGTTTAAGATGTGCTTGATTTATTTTACGAAGTAAGGGTCCAAAGTGGTCTCGAACGCGAAACATTTATTTTATATTCTTCATCTTCTTCTCTATAATATAAACACGTATTTCGCTTGATTTCCTAATTTTTTTCATTGATGCAAACCTTATATCTATCGATGCGTTCAGTTATTAAATTGATTATTCATTTCTCCTTATATGGTTTGCTTGTGATTATAGAAATTACGATATAACATTTGTAATCTAACGTAGTCCAACCTGTGGGCCTAATATGGTTACGTTTATCGCGTGACAAAATGTGGATAAGACATCCGTCACTTTTTGACACGTATATAAGTATGAGAGTGACGACGGATACTTTATCCACATTTAGTAACGCGATAAACGCAACCATCCTTGGCCCAATTAGGTACGAAAACTGTTTTTTATTTCTCTGGTTTCTTTGCATTGGAGATAATACTTAATTCCTATAAAGAAATATACTTATACGAATTCTTTTGCGTTTATTCATCCATCACCGTGCAAAATAAATGAAACAAATGTACAAAATTATATATTTTGCATCCACATTCTGCTTATACATTTAAAGATGCGTGCATAAATTTCGTCTGAAAAAAATTACCGAATATTTCGCGCCAAAACCCAAAATGGACGCCGAGATTTAGTTAGAAACCTGTTTACGCATGCGTGTCGGCTTAGTTGAGAGCCACCACAGACTGTGACTAATTTTAGAATAATGCCTGTGCTAAAATGTGATACTGTCATAAAAAAGTGAGGATTGAAATTTGTAAAAAAAAAACTTTGCTTGTTAAAATCTGTTTTAAAATAAGAATAGGTATTTCGTATTCACCTAACTTGTATTTATAATGCGAATCATACGTACCTACGCGATTGTCGAGTAATCATGGTGAATTGGTTCGTTTGGTTTTGTTTACATCTTTTGCAAGTTCTATTGACAGCAACTTTAGCAGGATATGAAATATCCATTTTGTAAAACGTGTGACATATTGCTCTAGGCCCCATTTTATCGTGATAATAGAATAAAACGGAGAAATAAATATTTGTTTAACATTTATCAGAAAAAAAATAGCAGAAAGAAAAAGTACCTACTATCACTATAGTGATAAAAGCCCTAGGGCACCTCTTTCTGATTTTTAGACGGACTGAAAACTAAACAAGTGACTTAAATAGATAATTAAAAGTAGGAACAAAAATGTAAACAAATAATAACTTTTACCAAATTGAACAGATAAATGTCTTGTTGTCTTACTCTTCTCACATTCAAAACTAAGAGATGGGTCGAGCTCCTAAAGTTTCGTGTTTCACGTTTCCAAATAAATCGCATTTCATCTCGTAGGTAGGGACGTTCGATAACGCATTGTTGTAAATCCCTTTCAATCCAGCCTTTTTCAAGCCGTTTGAAGGCTGAAAACATCTGTCTTTGTCGTTTATGCCGCGTAAGAAAGGGATGGAAGATAATCCCTCCGGAAAATCAAGAAGACAAATGTAAACACGGTGCGAAGCAATTCTTTTTGGACGTATAAATTATGCAGAACCCTCCGACCGCCATGGGCTAAGAGTTTAAGACAAAAACACAGCTTATTTTTGGCTTAAAATACTTTTTTTCAGTTACTTTACAAGTATAACACCGTGATTTAATAAAATGTCAGTCAAAATATTTTTGTATGTTTTTCTTATTATTGTTCGTTTCAAAATACCAGAAATTACAAAGTTTTATTACAGCCTAGTGGTTAGGTTTAGATGTGGTTTTGATTTGAGCTTTGTCGTAAAGGTTCTCGTCTTTGCTAATTTATTAAATACTAGCGACCCGCCCTCATGGCTTGGGTCTATCTGAATTTTCTTTAACACCCGCACATAAACCAAAATTAATTATACATAAAAAAGCTTCCGTGAAAAATTATCTAACTAATGGTGTAAATCGCATACAAATCATCATTCATCATCATCATTTATGTTCAGTAGTTGTTGAGATTATAGCGAGCATACAGACGGACGCGGAGGGGGACTTTTTTTATGTAGTGATGTGTTAGGTATTACTATCAAATATGTGTGAATTAACACTTTTTTTTTTCAGTAACTCTTTTATCTGAACAGTTTGAAATTTCAACATCAGCCCATATAAAAATGTTCTCATGATAATAATAATTATAATAAGCAAAGGTTATCCAACTTTAACGGTTGTTTATTAAAAGATATCGGAGCCTTTATCAGTAATGCTCCCACCGAAACTGTTTACCTTACGCCAAGAATTATCATTTTGCAATGAACTTCTTGCTCTCGGCCTTAGATTAATTTTAGATTGCGACTTCCGCGTTAAAACGGTATTATGTTTCTAAAATTATCGAGAAGACGACATAAAATTAGATGAATTCATGAAATAACCAAATCGAAGTATGTATGTATTTCGACCACGAAAGTCCTTTACCACTTTTCGACTCTATATGTATAACGTTAAGGTCCAAAAGTAGTAAAGGACTTTCTTGGTTCTACAGTTCTTCATAACGCGTAACAATTAACGGTTGTATATTACAAATGTACTTACTAAAAATTCATTATTACATTCAATTTACAGGTTAATGTCGAAATCCGTCAATTTTCAAGCGGTGAAAGAGACAGCGATATATGACTCCTATAGCTCTATCCATTTTTAGACTCCAACTTGGAAGCATTTAACAGGTCATAACATAGCCTCTGTTTTCAAATTGAAAATGCCCTTTAGGCAAAAAAATATTAAAAGCGACAAGTTCCAAGATTAGAAGTAGTTTTTGTGTCTTATGATATTAACCGTACTACTACTCTGTCATTCATTTCGTAAGTTTTCAGCAAATATACTGTTAAACAGGGGTCTTCACGCCGTCTTCTCATAGCCATATTAGAGTAATAGGCACCACAGTATGTCAGTCCAAAACCAGAGGAGTAATTTATAAAAACATAAGTGAAACTGGCAGTTTTACATGTTAATAAGCACAAGCCAATATCAGCCGAGAAACTTAGTTTGTAGTGCCTTTAAAAGCGCTCATATTATGCTACTTCATTTCATCCCCGTCGAATACAAAATACATCGTATCATTTTAATTTATTCAACTTCATTAGTACAAACGCGACAATGTTACTCGAAATGATCTCTCTAAATCCACTTCATTTGATACAGTTTCGCGTTCGGGATCTTATTATACGAGAGAACTCATTGAAGACGTCATTCCCGTGGCGGAGCACCGGAATGACACGCGCCACCGTAATGACTCGTTTTTATTTGACAATGTAAATTTATAATCAGTGTCTTTGTTAGTCGAATGAGATACGCTTTTAGTATTTGAATTAGTGCATAGAATGAAATCTATATGTATAAAAGAAGAAACTGACTGATCTATCAACTCACAGCCCAAACCGCTAGGTCTAGAGATTCCAAATTTGGCACGTAGGTTCCTTATGAGGTCTAGGGGTGCACTAAGAAAGGATTTTCCGGAAGTCGACGCCCAACGGGAAGAAATAGGGGGAGTAGCTGGAAACTAATTCTACGCGTACGAAGTCGCGGGCGTCCTCTAGTGTATGTATAATGTTATACCCGGCCCGGGGAACCTTGATCCCTATGACAGTTCATGTTAGTGATGGGTCGTGTCGATGTAACTTAACTTTTTTATAGGCAAAGGCGTGACTTGCATTCAGCCACGTTGGTAAACATGTTTAAAAAAAATTTATGACACATAATTTATTACTTAATTATGTCACACATCAAAACTGATACGAATAAAACCTAATCTTAATTAAAACAAAAACTGGTGTCCCCAAAAATAACCATAATTTGAGTGGAATAAAAACAATTTCATGTAACTTTTTTTAACATTCAGCACCTATAACTTAAATGATTATAAATCGGACACTGAAAGCGTACTATGTTAATGTATATTGTAAACTCGTTTCCATTATCGACATTTGTTCATCGATACTTTTCCGCACTAGTCGATATCTTCCAAACGAAGTAAGTTTTGCAAGACGTAAACGTAAAGTCTGATTGAGATAATTTCTTGTAAATGTTAAGAATTGTTATAATTCCAACGGAATATCATTGTAATGGCATATATCTACCTAAAATTAATAAATGAAATGTAATTTTTAGACGCCTCCAATTCGATTCTAATGTAACGGTGACGCCACTACAAGGTTGTGTCGTGGGAATAACTGTCAGTGTCATAGGGATCAAGGTTCCCCGGGCCGAGTATAATTAGAAACGAGACAATCAACAGCTGAAATTATCTTACCATGCGTGACAATAGACAAGGTTATAATATTTGTTTGTGGTTTTTGAACACACATCAAGATCAGACAAAGATCAGATCAAAGACTTACGTGATTGGATACGAAGTTGCGGAAATCGAACCCAACGATCGATCGATTATTAATTAACCTAATTAGAAAATTATCAGTCAATTTTACACTTGTTTTTGTATAACGTAGATTGAATCTATAAATATTTCGTAAAAAGGAACAAAATGTTTTACATTGATGTTAACTTTTATCTCAAGAAATCCTATTTAAAATTTATAAAATAAAGAAATAACAAGCAAGCTTAATCCGACTGCATTTTTTGATATTCTCATCGATATAAGTTAAAAACATTGAAGCGCATAGAATATGTTCATTTTTTAATATTTTTTTATTTTATAGCCAGTGACAATCGCGCCATCAAGTCGAATTTAATGGCGTATAATTTATCAAAATCGAGTCTTTGAGTATTTACGAGCGGACATAAGTAGGTACGGACCATACATATAGGTCAAACCCATAACCCTTTTGGGCTTCACAGCAGTCGGGTTCAAATAGACAGAAATTCTAAACGCAAAAAATACTAAATTCAAAATTGCAATGAATCTCACTCACCTCTCATTCCAGAGCCTTTTGTTCCCTGTAATTCCCCAAACCTAATTTCGTCGGGATAAAGCGACTTCTCCACGCTAGTTATTTTTCCCCCCAAAACCTCCCTCTGGTTTTTCATTCCCTTCCAACAATATGTGCAAGATTAAATTTTCCAAGACCTTTTTTATTAAGAGTGTTTCTTGTCCTATTTCGTGACGATCCATTTATTGTTGCCTGTATTATGCAGGTCGTGGGTTCAGTTCTTAGGATCAGAGGTCTGCACCTTTCTTTGTCTAAAGTTGAGTTTATGTTTAGTGATATCCGTAAAAAGACTGTATCTATAATGAAATGAATGTATTAAACTAAGTTTCATATTGCTACTGTTACTCACTTACATTTTGGCATTTATTGTTTTGCGTTATTTTTTATCCTTATTTAAGTAATGTGTTCAATCCAAATGCTCACTTAATCTCTTTCTTTCTTTCTTTGTAATGGTAATTTAGTGCATTAAAGTATTTTTTAAAGTAAAACCAACTTATAATCAACTTGGTGTTATTGGCATTATGCCATTGTTAACCCCAAAATGATAATTTATGCTCCCAATATTATTTTAAGACGTGACGTCTTTACACCACAATGAGGTTTCATAACTGTCCCAAATAGCGGTAAGGTTGATCTCAATAAACGATGTTTTAACGTTTGTTTAGGTGACCCACATGCGAGTTATGATCTGAGTCGATGGAAAATGGGACACGTTCTGTTTTGTTCCTAATTGATTCTAGATACAGTAAAAAAAAGGTGTTTAAAAAATATTTTCACTCAACCACGTGTGGCTAACAGCTGATTGGTGTCGGATTGCAAACACTATCTTACTCTCTATCCTAGCCACAAGCAGCAGTGTTCTGATTGTTGTGTTTTAGTAAAGAGAAAAGACAACCTATGAAATGACTAGGATAAAGTGACTCCATCTTAGTCCTCAAGGTTGGCAATGCATTTGCAATCTTAGAATTGCAATCTTGAGATTGCAATTGTTTATGAATCCAAGATCCTATTTCGCATCAGATGGCCTCTGAGCTCGTTCGCCTTTTCCGTACCATAAAAACTCCGTCTGCGTAGAAGTTGTTTATCGCTCTTCCCTCGGGAACTGTACATTTTTTCGGGATAAAAAGTAGCCTACGTGTTATTCCAGACTATAATCTATCTCTGTGCCAAATTTCATCAAGATCCGTACAGCCGTTCTGGCGTGATTCTGAAACAAACATCCAAATTTCGCGTTTATAATATTAGTTAGCTTTTAATGTTTGAGATTAACATACGAGTAGTATGCGTTATATTGCGATATTCCTAATCCCAATATTTCAGAAATTCACAATTCGTTAAATAAGTTCCACCTGCGCGGGAGTTGTATTTTCTCGCTTGTCGCTCCGCTCCGTGCGTCTCTGTCGTTACAGACTAGAAAGTCTATATTCTATTATTATTAATATTATTGTTAAACGTTGCTTTGATTGTCATTTGTTTATTTACATTCCACCAGTCGCTACAGATAAGTATAGATTAAATTGCGTACTTAACCCCTAATTGCATTCTCTGCCAATCGACCACTGGGCGGACTGTGAGTCTTCATTTTGCCTTTAAAATAGATTCGCCACGCTGTCTAGACATTTCAAGCGTAATTCCCGGGTTCAGAACCAAGCCATGAAGGTTTTAAATTAGATTGTTTTGCTGGGCATTTTCACTAAAAAGTGTACCCAATTAAGGAATGAAAATAAGGAACTTTAACTTGGTCAGTTTGGTGACGAAAATTAGCTATACATTGACGACCGCAATGCATGGCTAATTTTCGTCACAAAACTGACAAAGTTGATGTTCTTTAATTTCAGTCCTTAATTGGGTACACTTTTTAGTGAAAACGCCCTGCTGGTAAATAGATTTAGTAGCTTAGCTTAGCTAGCTTGGTAAAATTTTCGACGAAATTCTTTATCGTACTATTTTTAACTAACATAATTATAATTATTTTAGTTAAGTGAAATTTTAAGTAGATTATCTGTTAAAATGAAGATTTCGTTTATTGTATTTTTATTTAATTACGTAAATAACAAGAGTTTTTGTAAACAACGCATAATTAAGTCCAAAACGAAACATAATCTACGCCTATGTCATAGACAATAATGTCGTAACGTAATCGCAATTTGTAGCGATTCGTAGAATTGC